>CAUYMX010077487.1:0-43021 GCA_963573855.1 Lepilemur septentrionalis | reverse complement strand
AAAAATCTTCATGGAAAAGATAAGCATGTATACAGAGTAAGATCTCAATGAATGTCTTCCTTTTAAACTTTCCTTTCTTATAATTAAATATAGCTTCTTGATCTAACTATAATGTGTGGATAATATGGATATGTTAATTATATTGATTGTGGTAATCATTTCACAATGTATACATATATCAAAAATCATGTACATCATAAATATATGCAATTTTTGTCAATTATACCTCAATAAAGCTGGAAAAAAATTAAAATTAAAATAATAAAAAAGACCCAGTTATTATTTTTTAAGACCCAATTATTTATATTCTGTTTTGCTAACAATTTCTATAGTTAACCTATTGAAATAATGAATATAATGTAACAGATTGCACGTGGGCATAATTATAGACTTTTAAGTTTTTGTATCCATTATCTATTTCAGTGTTACAGCATCAATTTAATGTCTGATTTTAATCTGATCATAGGAAGATGTATATACTTTGGCAGACCCTCGTCTTTCCTTCTATAATTAATTTTAGTCAACTAATTGGGAAATATATACTCAATACATAAAAGAAAGGGGTCTATTTATCTTTATCTTAACCTGTCATAATTAAGACATGTGTTTGTTATTATATGTTGAATTGAGCTATGTCTGGAACTGTTTTTGAGACATTGTGTTAGGTCCTGTATGTCTAGAAATGAACATAGCCAAAAAGACTCTGTTCTTAATGGGATTTTCATTGTAAGGATATCTCAAAGATTTATTTTAAAGCACTTTGAACAGCAAAATGAGGATCTGCTGGATTGCTTGACAGTTAATTTTTAAAAACAACCAATCAATGACCATTCATAGAAATAACCAATGAATAGCTATTCACAGAAATATGTACCTAACTCTGTGTTTGGTACAGTGTAGTGCCAAAAATATATGACTCTTTGATACACTGATTGTATGAAGAAAATATTACCAAATGATATATTTGCCCCATCCTGCACCTATGTTTTTCTTACAAAATATAGAAGTGGATGTTTAAAATATATTATATTAACAGACATAAGGTTGAGGATAAAAGAATGGGGAAGGATAGAAACTGAGAGGTCATTAATGAGCTAGGGTGAATAGAAAATATACTGAGTCTCTCAATCAACTACTCTTTACTGTTCAGGCAAAACACACGTTAGAACTTATGAGGGAGGAACAGTATACAATCTTGCATCTAGTGTCTCCTAGACTTTTTTTATTTAAGGTTTATCTGTGGGGGAATGAACTATGTGCATTCACAATCATTCTGGATGATGAGGAATTTTGTTTGTTTATCATGGAAATATTTGTGTGTCCAGCACTGTTCTAGGCTTTGTAAGCACCTGACCCAGATACACTGGAGTCTATTTGTAAGAGTGTGGTGTATTTAGTTAATTTATTATAGCAGTCATTTTAGATAAAAAAATAAATCATTACCCATATGAAATCAAAGTAGCAATCTTCTGAGTGACTTCACTTTCCTTTATCCATCTTTGTGAGATAATAAGCAATTAACCCAATGATTGGAGCACAGGAGATAATTTGTAATGATGGATGTAATAATGGAATTTAATTAACTTCAAATAAATATTTTAGTGAGGGTTCATTTGTATACCCACACACTTATTTGTACTGTAATAGCTTCTTTATTTTTGTCTTTAACCACTGAACCAAAAATCATGCAGCAAAGTTAATATCAACTTAAAAAGCCATGATCTAAAAAGTCATAGCTTTTTAGTGTTGATAGCATTTGTATCATGATCACTACGAAGATCACAAAATGACTGGCTGACTGGTGTGATTGATGATACTGCTTTCTAGTTCCTAAACACATTTCTCTGGTTCTTTCTGATAGATTGTATGAGATTGGCTATTGTGTATGTGATTGGATATTTCTTAATTCATCTAGGGCCATCATTTATAGAGTGTAGTTCAAGAAATCACCCTTTGTGATTATTAAAACAAATAATCTTATTTTTTATTTGGTATTTGAATTAATAGTTAAAAGGATATTGATGAATAAGATATTGTATCTGTATCAGGGAACTGAGATATTCCTGGAGTATGGAGTTATGTGCTCTCCCTCAGTCCCCTCAACCCATATTTGTTTGAATTCACCAGTTTTCATGGGGAATAAGTGTTTTCTCTTTGAAAAATAACCAGTACAATATGAGTTTAGAAACATTTGGACATGACTGCAGTAGTGAGTAGTACAGAAGAAGGCTCCTGAGACTTCATTACAAGGAGGAACAGAGTATGACAGAGGAGCTGGGCTTGGCCACGTATTCTGGGAGGCAGAGGGAAGTTTGAGTTTGGGGCAGAATGAGATTCCGCTTGTTTGAACCAGTTCTCATCCAGATCACCTGGCAGGAAGAAAGGCTCTATGTGAAATTTTAAAGAGTTCTCTCCATAAATGTTGTGATGCTCTGGTTCAAGCAGCTTTGCTATGGGGCTTCTGTAAAAGGAACAACTTCAGTCATGAGCAACAATGGCCTGGTGAACTTGCTGACTCAAAGCTCAGAAGTGCATATCTATCTCACGGTATTAGCAAATGACGAACATTAGGATGCAGTCCACAGGGGGCAGCAGAAGTGGTCACAAAACTCCCAGCAGGTCTTGGCATCTTTGAAGTATCTTTGAGGTATCTTTGAAGGCTGCTAAGGACAAGATGATTTTATTGCTGCATTTACTGAAATTTTTATGTAAGGGTTAATATGATCTAATTGGTAAACACAGGCTGGTTATATATATAATTTTGATATTGAAGGACATTTACTCTTTTTAAAGAGTCATTCTTTATTTTTAATTAATTAAATCTTCTGAGGAAATATTTGAAATGTCAAACAGATAGTAAATAGAGTTCTATTTTACCAGAGCAGTAATGATGTCAAGCATACAGAACTGAAAAATCACAGGCATACCTTGAAATTTTGACAAATGTTGGCTCTGAGAAACATGTCAGTCTGTGTTTGGGTGGGGTGTTTGCTGAAGCCATAATTTGTAAATCCTAGTATTCTTATCAGATTTTGGAATTTGATAGAATTATGTTTTTCTCAAGCCAACTCAATAATTTACCCTTGCCAGATAGTTTTTATACATGTTGGGGAAAGAGCTTCTCCCTGTCTAATGTGCATTACCTGTCAAAGGAGAAAAGGATGGCAATGAAAACAAGGGAACTTTCCTTCTTCCATATCCAGCAAGACTCAACTGCAATACACAGATTATAATAGCAGCTCACCAAATACTCTTCTGGATTGAGGAATAAATGAAATAAATGCATTTTATTTCTGTCCTATGTCTAAATTTAAGCAAATGTTTTAATAGAAAGCAGCATAATTACATAAACGAAAGGTTCACTTCTTAGCTTGTACCAAGATATGATCCTTAGTTGATATAAATGTTGTTTAGCATTCATGGCTACCCTTTTAGACAGTGGAAAGTTTTTCCCCAAAGACATTCCCACAGAGAAAATCTACAGTCACATTTCCTAAGATCTGTATCCTAAAAGCATATAATAAATTAAGGGATGGACCTTTAATTCATTCCCAGGTGGAGGAAGTAGCTAGGAGCAAGAAAGCAGAGTCAGAAATAATATTTAATATTGCCTTAGAATTTTTTTTCTGAGTTTCCAAGTAATGATGATTTTCTGAAATTCTTTTGAAGAAGGACATTTTTAGTTCACCGAGCACTATCCCTAAATAATACATTTATTGTAGCAATACTATATGGGAAATTTTCACATTTTAATATTACTAAACAAATTGAATTGTGTTTAAATGATTTTTTCTCCAAGAAATGACAAGTCATTATAAAACAATGTTTCTCAAGTGACTGGTGTGGGGTAGATGATAGTAAGGGGGTAAGGTATAATAACTTCCAGGAAACTCACTGATTGTTCAACAGTCATTTATGTGGAATCCATTGTGTTCTTACAAATGGTAGGGCTAGAGTACAATAATAAACAAGAGGAGAATTTGTTCCTGCCATTATAGAATAGGAAAGAGAATTGATCTCATTTTCAAAATGCTTTGTACAGTCTTTTAAAATCTTCACAAAATTTCCTATGACTTAGGCTATTGTGTGATGCTTAGCTTCTTGCATATATTATATACAGGTTGTTGCAGATAGAATCATAATATACACTCACACACTTATTTGTTCCTTGTGGGTGCTTTGTGACTGCAGCTGTAGCAGTTAGACATGTTATGAAGAGACTAGACCTAATTTCAGAGGAAGCGTGTGCACAGAAAGCAGCTTGTACCATGTTAAATACCTACAGTTATCTAATGCTGTTAAGGGGCTTGGAGTGGTGAGCTGAGAGAAAATGTTATAACTGAACAGATGTAGGATGAAAGAGAACCAATGTTTTCTAAATTTGAATTATATTTAGTTTTGCTTAGTAAGATTTAGAAAGCTCCAAATCGGGATTGTGTGAGCTGGTTTCAGTGTTATTTGATATTAATGATTAAACATCAATCCTGTGTGTTTGCTTTCCTCTTTAATCATAAATATGGAAACTGATATTAAATTTGCTTATTTAAGGTTTGTGTCCAAGGAAAGATTTCATTTAGAATGATTTAATCAGATTATTAATAAAATGTCAAATGCAGTGTGACGATGTTGTAGGTGTGTGCCATCTAGGTATAAAATTTAGATTAGAACAGCAATCTCTAATCACAAGGGAGTTGGTGATTGTGGAAGATCAATCTTTCAGGCGTATTAAGTGAGGTAAATAATTTGTTGAAGAGATTCTGCCGCTACGATGCTAGTTAACAGAGCCAGGTCTCTGAAATTAACGGGCCGTGTAATTTTGATTCTAATGAGATTCAAATACTGTATCATATTAGGTGCCAGTGGCTAAAGCTCTCAGAGCCAGGAGTGGTAGGAGGATGTTAACATGATCAATTAGCTTCTCTTTGACGGCACTTTGGAATAAACTGGCACAGAGAGCATACGGGATGCAACTGTGAAATAGCCCAAAACAGTACAAGAGGCAGAGATCAAAAACAGTTCATTTGGCAGCAAACTTAGTTTGTCCCCAGGATTTTGGTTATTTGTTTATTCTAGGCTCTTATATTTATCATGTTGTAAAGTTTGTTATTAATTAGAAACTAATGCATATTAGTTATGTGTATATATATATATATATATATGTTAGGTATGGATAGAGAAAACTTTAGAATAGGTTAGGTAATCTGGTGCTAGTCTTTTTCATGTTGTAACATCATCAATACTAGTAGGAGATGCTTTATGCTGACAATTTATCATAAGTCTGACTTCTTGTACATAATGTCACCTGCGCTGTGTCAATGTATCTTGTGAGAGTGTTATTATTTAAAACTTTTTAAACATGAACAATAGTACCCAGGGATGTGTACAGGGTGGCATGAGGTCAAATTTACAACCAGATGAATTACCTGAATCTCAGTCTTACTCAGTTTTATCTTTCTCTTCTTACTGGAAAATGCCACTGAAGGCCTTAGTATATATTGTGGCCAAGTCCATGTGATCTTTTATTAAAGTTTTCTGCTTACTGTTTTGGACATTCTTTAGGCCAAAGTCAACTTGTATTCAAGATTAAGTAAACCTGTGTTCCATCAGCGAGCACACATTCATCTGGCTGTTTTAAAATGCTCTCACCTTCTGAACCTTATTTTCCATGCTCTTGCTGAGGAATGTCATCCATCTCAGTAGCTACAGTTACCATGAGATACTGATGATTCTAAAATGTATGTCTCTAAGACCTCTTTCCAAGCTCCAGTCAAGTACCGTATCAGCTAGGGTCCAGACAGGAAAACAGAAACTATGCTAAGTATTTCAAAAAGAGGAAGTTTTACATAGAAAATTGGTTCCACAAGTGTTGGAGGCTGAAGAGCAGTAATAGGGAAGGTGTGGCAACCTGGAGATTAATAAATGCATGGAGCAACTGAAGTTGTTCAGTTTTATTATTTCAGTTGCAAGTGAAAGAAACTCAACTCCAATCCCCTTAAGCACAGAAGGGGTTGTGTTTGGGTCATACAGCTGAGAAGGAATTAATTTAGTTAAGCTCTTTGGAATCAAAGGCAGAAAAACAGGTAGCCAAGTCTCGGGAAATATTAATAGTACCAGGACTTGATTTCTTCAGGACATATTTTTCTCTCTTTCTCTCTTTCTTTCCACCATTTCCCCCTTCCCTTCCTCCTTTCTTCCCTCATTCCTCTCCCATTCCCTAATGTTTATTGGCTTTATAACATAGACTGAATGTCTCTCCAAATGTCAGTGAGGATGGCAGCCACATTCCCATATTCATGCAGCTAACCTACTTGTTAGAAAAATAGCTATTATATTTAATAACTGTTGCATTAAAATATGTTTACATCTTAATCCACTGTGAATGACTTGCTCACAATTGGAACAATTTATATTGTCAAAGGAATGGTATTCTGTGGATTGGCCAGTGCTGGGTCAAATGCTTATTTCTGTGGTGAGGAGGTGGGATGGATGGAATTGGGGAAGTGAATTCCATCACCCTAAATGAATGGCTGTTAATCAGGCAAAAGCATAATCTACCCATACATATTATTATTGTCGTTGATATTGTCTATGAAAAAATAAGAAATCCTTGGTATGCAATATTATAAGTAAGTATCTTAATCCCTGTTGCATATTGATTAACAACAATAGTTGAGCTAAACCAAATATGTCTTTATTGCTCCATGTCTTCTGTGGTCATCCACCTTTCTCATCTTCACATTGAATCTGGAGTTCTGCATATCCTTCACGCAGAACTTATATTTTGTAAACCACAAGCTCAAATGAGCTAAAATATGTTTTCCAGAACTTCTGATTATCCATTTTTGTATAAAACAATATCTATTTCTTTATTTTCTGTATTAAAAATAATGCAGCAAATAGAAATCATTTGCTGAATACAGACTATATGCTGGGTCCTCTCTATTTTAATATCAACATGAAGAATCTTTATTTAAAAAAAAAATATTAGAAGAGGTTTGCTTGTTTTTTAAAAATTCTTCCAAGCCACCTTGTTCAGCAGAGTATCGTCTATGAGCATCAGTCCCTGAAGGGGGAATACATTGTGCACGGGTATCAATCCTAGAGGACAGCTCTAAACAGCTCACCAATTTCTGCTAAGTTCCCTAGATCTCGCAGGTTTTGCACAAATCCAACTACCACAGTATGAGTCAGATGAGTCAGAACATTCACACAAGATGTCAGGCAAAGCAAACGTATTACTCACAGACAGCGAGGATAAACAGAAACAGAAGTCTATGATCCATGGCAAGCCCATCCCCCAAGGCTCAGGATGGCTGTCCAGGGTGGATGGAGTTTTATCTATGCTTACCCCACTTTGCACTGCAGCTGAGAAACCTCTAGAGCATTTCATCCTGGGTTTTTATACCCCAGGGGAAACATTGCTCATTGGGCTGAAGCATCACAGGCAGTCCTGTACTAGGAGGGATGTGGGCAAAGCCTGGGCTGTTCCAGACAGTTCTCCTTACTTCAGGATGTTGCATTCTTGGTACCTTGTGCTTGAGAATTGCTAGTGAAAGGGGAAAGAGATGGGTTGGCTAATGCCATTCAGGAACATGCTCTCCTGTACGCCTATTTGTATACATTCATTATGTGGAATTAATTTGCTGAGGCATTCAGTAATTATTTCTTGAGTACTTTCAGCGTACCATGTGTGGTGTCAGCTGATGGTGATTATTATCAAGTGAGCAAAGATTTATTACAAAGGAACTATTTGGCATAATCATCAGTTTTTATTTTATGTTCAGTTAATGACAGTGGATACATCTTAATTATGTCAGAACAGTAGAAAGACATTATGAATTGATTATAAAATCTTTACATGTCTAATTGCTAAATCCAAATTGTATTTTTATATCCCACAAATATGAATTTCATCAAATTTTGATCATTCTGGAAAACAGTAATCAAAAGAATTTTTGGCTTGCTTGGGTTTTTGTTTTCTTTTCTGTCTGTGAATATAGTATTCTTTATTGCTGTACATTTTTCTTCCATACTTCATTTTATCACATTCCATAAATGTCAGGTTCATTTTATTCTTATAACTTTCATTTTGAGTAGTGGTGAACAATTGGATAGGCTGTTAAAAAAAAGGCGTCATCTTCTTTGAACATGACAGTGCTTTTATGGCTATGTCAGCATCCCATCAGGAATTCACCAGTGAGTATGGCTCTGAGTCTGAAATTCTCATCTCCTGGTTGCTTTCATTTTCCGGATCATCTTGCTGCAAGTTTAGCTTTACTGTTTTGTTGATTTCATTTAATTCTTCAGGGAGTTTAGTCATCTGTGATTTTTTTTTAAAATCTGCTAATACTAAGTAGCATCCCGAAGCTAGAATAAGTATGATTAAGGATAAATTTCTAAATTAAAAGAATAATAGCACTTTAGGTATTTCGACCTTTCTGTTTAATGATCCAAAAAGCAAGGAGGGATTGTTATACTGGAAGCATTCTTGCTAATAGAGCGTTTTACATTTGAGGATTTGGAGATTGCTTAAATGTTGCATCATCTAAGATTTTGCACCAAGATAAAAGGTAGATTTTGTAAAGGAAAGGGGTCTTAATTCCACTTTCCAGCAAATGAGGTTTTAAAAGTGACAGTGTGGATAAGATTTGTTTTTTTTCTCTATCAGCATGTCTGTTAGAAATTACCAGGGAGTCTGGATCCCACTGGGTGGCTATGAAAAATTTGTCAGATTAGTTAGAATGTTCGGTAATATAATGGCATTAGTTAACCAAATTGCTTCCTTAATGAGGGCATATGACATAGGGTTTTTAAATGATAGCCTAAAGATTTTAGAGATATGTAGATTAGGCGATTCAACAAATGAAAACTGGTAAAAGAATATGAAAATTCTTTGCTAAGCAATTATGAAACATCTTTGCTGTATGAATTTCTTATAACAACTCTCTGAGCGGTCAAGGCTATTAGGCTTATATGACAACAGTGTTCTTTGCCCAAGGTCATGATTTAAAATGATAAAGATAAAATGTGTAGGCTGCTTTTCTCTCAGTCACCAAGTCCCTTCAGCTGTCATAGCTGGGTTCAATTTCTCACCTCCAAACTTAACCTTGCATCAGATTCTCGGCCCAGTCTTTTCTCCAGTTAGAGAAATTTTAAAACACCTTCATCCATTAGTTCATCAGAAAGGCAGCCTGCTGCTGGCTCTTCTTTGATCTTAAAATACAATCAAGATTTTTCAACATTCTCTAGGACTAAGCTTCTGATTTTTGTTCCAGTTTCAGTTCATGGGTACCTGTATTATTCTAATGTGCCTAAATCCATAGTTTGGTTCTTTATCGGGTCTTCTAATTCTTCAAAAATTGTGATGCTGTCACCAGAACCCTTGCAGTCTGTATGACTGCAGACTTGATTCATTTTTCTTGACAAACCTGACACCCATCATCACCTTGGCCAGGTCACCTGCAAACTGTTTGCTGCCAGCTCCCCTGGTGCTTTTTCTTCCTTCTTGATGAGACATGCTCCTGGACACTAGTAGGCCTTTATGTTGCTGACTGTCCACCTGCCTGGATTTCCTTATACTACCTTTAGCTGGAACCCACTCTGATCCCTTCTTTCACATTAATGGTCTCTGAGCTCTATAGTCATATCTACTAAGATGTGTTCAATCATTTGCACTCTTGTGTTGATAACAGCAGTCTACCTGTTATTAAGTCATTTTGCCTTTTTCCAACTTTGGAAACTTGCTATTTCTTTCATATAATGGTGGGGAATACTAAACAAGAGATAAATGACAGCCTTAATTGGCTGGGACATGCCTATCTTTTTTCATAAATGATAAGAGTTTCCCCACGTAACTGTGATATATGAATGATAGATTACACTTATATAGTCCTCACTATGTGCCATATTTTATTCTACAAACTCTTCATATATCAATCAATATAGTAAATTTTAATTACTATATTAAATTAAAATTAATTAAATTCAATTAATACATTTAATTACTATAATAAATTTATTTAATTATAGTAAAACCTGCCATCATCAGAGGCTAGGCAATGTTGCATTTTAAATGTAGTAGGACATCCGAAAACACAAGTCAGTTAGATTTCTCTAAGTTTTGCATCAGTTAAACCTCTCCTCGTCTTTTATGTAACATCACCAACATTCTGCGTGCCACAATTGCGTAGATTCTACAGAGCAAATATGAAGAAGGAAAAGTATACAGCTCTACCTAACTATATAAAGAGTACAAAGATAAAACTAAAATGTTCAAATATAAAAGGAAATCTAAGATGCTAGTGAGTGGTGACATCCATGGATTAAAATAAAATCCTGGGATATTAGAGAGTTATAAACACATCACCTCTCCTGTCAGAGTAAAAAAGGCGAGACAAATGTGGACCAATGTAATAAGATATTTAAAACATTCTTACATATTAAGCTGATCACATCTCATTGTAATTTATTTTATTAGTTAATATTTAAAAAATATTTGAATGAATATATATTGATGATTTTCCTTAATATATTAGTAATGAGTATAACAAAAATAATAAGGATATTTGTAGCCACTGTACCCTCTTGAAACATGTGTCCCTATTTGGTGATATGGACAAGGAGACAAGGAATTACAGTGCAGAATGGCAAGTGTTATAGCACACATTGGGCTTTGGTTGCAGACAGTCCTGCTTTCAAATCCCAGATACACCGCATATTAACTGTGGTACTTTGGAAAATTATTTATTCTCTATCAACCTCACTTTTTTCATCTATAAAATGGAAATAATAACCTTGCCTGACATAGAGATGTGTAGATTCAATCAGAAGCCAAAGGCATTTGCACCTAGTAGTACACCCTACTAAATATATAATGTTACTTGTATCTCTGCTTTACCTGACACTCAGGAAAGAGATCAGTTAGGAATCCATGTGATGCTAAAATCCTAAAATCTGGAAAATGGAATATTTTTAGATATATTTTATTACAAAACTTCACAGAACTATAAGAGGAGGAGGAAGATGTGGTAAGGGAACATGAAAAATCACCCTCAGCATACAGAACCTGCAGCACGTTTAAACCATGGCATCGAAATGTCTAATAAGTTTTGAAAATAATGGATTAGGATGTTTGGGCTATATAATTGGAAAAATTTGAGTAGGAATGATCAACATATTCATGGTTACTAAAAATAAAGGAGTGGATGAGGTCACCCAGAGATTGTGTTGAGACAGAAGACAGGGTTGAATCCTGACATCCACTAACGTTTAAACTATAAGCCAGGAAGAGGAGCAGATAAAGGAGACTGAAAGAGAGGGAGTGTCTTAGAGGTAAACAAGACCTTGTAGATGTGGTGTCAAAAACCAGTGGAAGATGATGCTTCAAACAGGAATGAGTAGACATCAATGGCATATGCCAATGAAATTTTAAATGAGAGCTGAAACAGACATGCTGGATATAGTCATCTTGGTAAGAGCAGTTTCAGATGAATGGTGAGAGCAGAGCCAGTTTGCAGAGGTTTGAGAGTTGAGTGGGAGATTCAGTCAAAGAAAACATGAGCTTAGAAATTACTTCCACAAATGTAGCACTGAAGAGGTAACACCTATTTTGTGTGACATGAAAGGAAAATTGACAATTGAAAGGAAAGGATGCATGTTCTTTTGTCAGTTTGGTATCAGGAAACTGAGGAACTCTGGTATGAGGGCTTCTAATTTCTATGTGAAATAAGTATTAAGGTCAACTGCTGAGAGTAAATAGAAAATGTAAGAGAAAACAGACTATGGAAATAGAAAACTTTTGTGCAGTACTGAAGGACCAGTAGAAGATAGAGATTGAGAAGCTCGTGACCAATGTTTATAATAGCGCAAGAGTGAAGAGTTAACATATTCCTGTCTTTAAGTCTTCTTAATTTGAGTTCAGATGTTTCTGAAAGACTAAAGACTAGGTAGGTCTGAAGACTAAGTAGGCAAATATTTTTAGGTTGATACTCATATCTTTTCTCTTCAGCATCCATTTCTTTTTCACATCTATCCTTCTATCTGTTCATGCACCAATTGATCCACCCATCCATCTAGTCATGTATTTATTTATCTATCTCAATATATTAAATCTCTAGATGTCCTTCCATTAATAAAATAGTAATAGACTCACCCACCATGATCTACAGTGAGGTTTTGGGAATGTAAAAACATCACAATACTGTTTTTTCTTCTCATAGATGCTACTAGGACAGTTTCCAATGCCTTTAATTGGTGGACTTTAAGAATACTTTAAGGCAGAACTGATTAGTTTGAGAATCAGGTTTATTATTAAGATTTGAAGCTTAGAAAATCCAAGAAATAATTGATTGAAATATTACTAAAAACAATGCAGTAATCATATTGACAGGTATTGGTAAAGACAAAAAAGTTTTATAAAAAGAACTTGCGTTAATTTTCTAATAAGTTACAGAATCTTATAGCAAGGGGCCTTATATTGCCTCAGAAGAGAGTGGACACAGTCTCTGCACAAGAAATTTACTTTGTAAGACTATTAGTTGCTTATTCTTGATTTATTATGAAGCTGGGCACCCTGACAATAAAGCCTTCTACCAAATCAATTTCATTTTAAAGATGAAGAACTTTTATGAACTACTTAAAGATATACTTCTTCAAACCTTGGTACAATGACTCTAGAAACAGTATCCATGAGGCTTAGAAACATAGGATTTAAGGGAGCTTCCCAGTGTTTCCTACAAAGATGTCTATGAACTATGGGTTGATGAACTATGGGAAAGCCTTAGAGAGCCTGGGAATTAAAATAACACTACTAAATGCAGATTATCTCATTAAAAATGATAATTCAATTTCTCTTTTACTATATATACCTGGTTATCTTATGTTCATTACAGATTTTTATGGCTTGTAATTTTCCCTGCTGAATTTAATTGTTTATTGCTGCCAATGTTTTTGATTTCAGTGTCATTTTTAAGCATTTAAACTCAACAATTTTGTCAATCCCTAGATATAAAACTGTTCTTATAGCACTGAAAATAACACATCATATATTTAATTGCCAGTAATTTAAAATTTTTCCTTTTAAGCAACATTTTATAAAGTGCTATATAGATTTAGAACATTAGTATTATGATTGATTTAATTTTTGTACTTTAGGTAATTTCTCTGTATATTATATTGGGTATTGCTTTTTAACAAGCATGTCAGAATTTGTTCAAGAGGTGAATAATAATCTCCTTTCAGTTGTCACCCTGAGAGATTTTATACTGATTCTGATGCTGCTATCTTTGCACAAAACATTTTTGGGGGAGGAGTTCAGTTTTTTGCTTAAAATGATAATGCAATTTAATTTCACAAGAGGTTTTATTAAAATAACGGAGTATGCTCAAGTCACATCAGCTGGTTGGATCTTTTTAGTGTTAAACCCACTGCAGTATTGGCTGCATATTGATTTGTTTACTAAACAGTTATTGAATGCCTGTTACATGTCAGGGTTGGGTACAATGATCATTTAAATATCATCATACTTTGTTTTTGAGGTTCTCGTAATTGTATTAAGAATCAAATTACTTAAACATAATTATGATATGTTGAGCTTATTGACTCAATATTGGCTATGCCTGAGTGAAGAGAAGGAAGCAATCTATTCTGCATGGGCTAACAAAGACCATGTAGAGAAGATGCTATTGAATTTTGGCTTTTAAGGATAAAAAGCATTTCATCAGGCAGAGAAGGGGCCACTAGAGTCTGGGTGGAGAAAGGATATTAAAGGAGGAAAAACTGTGTGAACAAGGCATAGTATGGCATGGTTAGGTAATAGATGGATATAAGTATTTATTACTGGAGTCTGTAACTGTTGGGAAGCAGTAGAGGTTAAGAAGTAGTAGTAAAGTAAGCCGCAAAAGGGCTTGAATAGGATGCTAAGGTATTCTCTAAAAGACGCTTGACAAAGAATCCTTTGATACAATTTTCATAGGTATGATTGGTTTGTTGACAGATCTCTCACTCCCTCCCCTTCATCTTTCCTCCCTCCCTCCAGAGTAAATTTATTTGAATGCTTCTTTTTAGATGCTAAGGATAAAGAAGTGAGCAAAGCAGGAAAAGTCTTGCCAGCATGGAGCTTGCATTTTAGAAGTGAAGCTTACACTGTAAACCAACAGTCTGAAAATTGTGTCTGTAAATGGCAAGATAGTAAATATTTTAGACTTCACAAGCCATCTAGTCTCTGTTGAAACTATTCAACTCTGCCCTTGTAGTGAGAAAGCAGCCATAGACGATACACAAACAAATGGGCGTGGCTAATTTCCAATAAAACTTTATTTACACACTGAAGTTTGAATTTCATATAAATTTCATGTCACAAAATATTATTCTTCTTTTTGTTTTTTTCTCTAACCATTGAAAAGAGTAAAAATCTTTCTTAGCTTGTAGGCTGTACATAAACAGGCTAGATTTGGTCCACAGGATATAGTTTGTCAAACCCTGTCCTAGAGGTTCAGATTAATGGAGACATTAGACACAGACATCAGCTGGGTGAATTAAAACCAACTTACACATTTAAAGGATTTAGAAAGTAGTCAGTGCAACCAGCTTACAAAACAGAGAGATTTGCTATTTTTGCAGGAGAGACATGGAAATACAAGCTATTGGGTCATGGACAGTCTTTCTAAGTGAGTGAAAGTCACATCAGGTCTTCTGGAACTTCTATTGCCCCCTTCCATATCCAGGTTTATATTCATATGACATTTCTGTATATAGGCTGGTCTGGTTACCTCTTGGCACCAGTTTAACTGAACTAGGTCTCTGCCATCAGTATGGTACTATACAATATTTAATGTGATTTCTAGTTCTGCTTGGGTAGAGAAGCCACTCAGGCATGACCACTATTCATCTCTCTCTTCAGTACATAGCCTGGTTCAAGTGCTTTCCTCCAATGAGGACTGCAGAATTAACATGAGTGTTAGTTACCCAGAAATCTCTGAGAGTAAGCTTTTGAGCCATCAGAGCAGCTACAAGACCTTGACTAAAACTTTTAATAACATAGGTTTTTTTTTGTTTGTTTGTTTTTTTTTTAAAAAAAAAAACCAGACATTCTTATTGTGCTTTGTTGTTCAAGTTCTGAAGTCTCTGTTTCCTGGAGTCTGAGCCTAGCTCTACAGAGGTTAGCTATGTGGTACTAGGCAAATTACTGATCAGTCTTGTTTATTTATTTATATATTCATTTTATTTAGAGACAGAGTCTCTTGTTCTACCACACAGCCTGGAGTGGAGTGGCCCAATCACAGATCACTATAACCTGAAGCTCCTGCGCTCAAGGGATCCTCCTGCCTCAGCCTCCCAAAGTGCTGGGATTACAGGCATGAGCCACTACACACAGCCTCACTTTAAAAATGGGAATGATCTTTCCGCAATCTTTCCGTGCCGCCACAATGGTGCGCATAAATGTCCTGGCTGATGCTCTTAAGAGCATCAACAATGCCGAAAAGAGAGGCAAACGCCAGGTTCTTATAAGGCCGTGCTCCAAAGTCATTGTCCGGTTTCTAACTGTGATGATGAAGCATGGTTACATTGGCGAGTCTAAAATCATCGATGATCACAGAGCTGGGAAAATTGTTGTGAACCTCACAGGCAGGTTAAACAAGTGTGGAGTGATCAGCCCCATATTTGATGTGCAACTCTAAGATTAGAAAAATGGCAGAATAATCTGCTCCCATCCCACCAGTTTGGTTTCATTGTATTGACAACTTCAGCTGGCATCATGGACCATGAAGAAGCAAGAAGAAAACACATAGGAGGGAAAATTCTGGGATTCTTTTTCTAGGGATGTAATACATACTTACAAATAAAATGCCTCAGTGGAAAAAAAAAATGGGAATGATACTCATACCTTACTTACAGGGTTGTTGTATTAAATGAAATAATCCTCATAATCTTTACAAAGCACATAGTAAAGTAACTGGCATATAGTAAAAAACAAATAAAATTGACTATTATCATAATTATAGAAAATAAGAGAGGAAATTCAGCATCCTTTTCCTAGTAGAGTTTTAGTTAATGTTTTTAAGATTGGATGAATATGAGAAAGAGACAATTAACCTACTTCAGAAAAAAACTTGACCTAATATCCTAGGAATATTATAGATAACTGAGTACAAGAAGAAATTAAATATGAACTTTATCATCTTGAAAGAACAAAATCAACTGTTAAACATTTCAAAAAATTTAATTTAGGAAAGGTTAATTACCTTTACTATGTCAACTACATTTTTAAATGAAGAATTTTTAATTCTTTTGAAAACATGACTAAGATCCATTCATTTGTTAATTTAATACTGTGTATAGGGTACCCCTGGCTCCTGTACAAGTGCAAACCACTACAATGTATCTTGATTTGAAGGCTCACCACAGCCACTGTTGACTTTAGCTGCTAAAATTAGAGTATGCTTTTCCAACTTTCTCCACAGTTCTTTAGAATTTGCCTTGGTCTGACACAAGTCAGAGGCTTTATATTTACTTTCTATTGCTGGGAAAGATTTTAATTGGTTCCACAGCTCTTGACTCAAGTATCACTTTATTCTCAACAAACGATTCAGACCTGTGGGGAGTCATGCCAAAATTTAACTGGAGAAAAATTTAGGACCTGTGAATGTCACACACACACAAATTGTACAATCAAGATAATAATGTGCTAATCTTTTAAAGAATATGTGAAATACTACTGATTCATCCTTATGGCTATTGTTCTTTGGGGTTTTTCTGCAACAGAGAGACAAGACTAAGTCAATCTCTGTATGTTTTCTTTTCCAATCTGCTTTTTTGACTAGTGGTGTGTGTTTATACATGTACATTAACATAAATACACACATATGTATATTTAATATTTAGGGCTTTATGTGCATGGAATTTATTTCTGTGTTCAAATTATACTGATTCATACATGGCCATCAAACCTACCGTCAACTCTTCAGTGAGTTATTTCTCTTGACCTCAATTTTCTCATTAAAGAGAAAATTGATAAAGCTAATATCTCAAAAGGAGTTATCAGAAGGACTAAGAAAACAGATACACAATGGCTAGTTTAGTGCCTGAGTCAGTAGGTGCTTAATAAATACTTCGTTTCTTTCCTTCCATCTTTCCTGTGCTATTGCTTCTACCTTCTGGCCCAAATCATGCTTTAACCATTACCAGATCTCACCTTTCATTTCTAAAAACACCATGTAATTTATTTCCACTCTTATGTGGAACTGTTACAGAGCATTTTAAGTTGTAAATATGAAGAGCTACTCTAAGAATAGGCATTTACATAAATAGAATAATATGATTATGAAATGAACATGAGTCTATGGGCTTTTATTATTTTATTGTATTTATGTTTGAAAATGATAGTGTGAATGTCATGTCTCTCAGTGGGTGAGAGTTTTGATAAAATGACAAAACAACTTCTAATTACTTCTTCGGGAACCTGAGTAGACTACTATTTCTAGTTACCACCATCAAATGGAGACATTCTGTTCTGCTTCTCTCTCCGATGCACCGTCAGATTCCTTCGTTCACATTACTATCTCCATAAAATAAGATGGCCTTAGTTACTCACAATCCCTCTGCCTTCCAAAAATATGCTCCTTTTTTTTTTGCTGTGGCATCTCTG
This sequence comes from Lepilemur septentrionalis, assembly GCA_963573855.1. Taxonomy (NCBI): domain Eukaryota; kingdom Metazoa; phylum Chordata; class Mammalia; order Primates; family Lepilemuridae; genus Lepilemur; species Lepilemur septentrionalis. The sequence continues at coordinate 25,377 of CAUYMX010077487.1, read as the reverse complement.
ACTGTGCTGGCTGCCATGCCCTGTAGACTTTTCCTTATCTTACAGGCCTTTTTGTCACTGAACCTATTTTATCACTTAATGTTTAGAATTATTTGTAGCTGATGCAGATGAAATTGGTCTAGTGGTTGGAAGTGGCCTCATGTATATATATGGCTGTTGTTCTGCAAAACCTTAGTTTGCTTTGAGGATTTTACTGTTTGAGATCCTAAAAATGGTCTGTGATGGTCTGCAGAGTGGCCAGAGGACAAACGATATATTCCTGAAAATTTGTAATAATAAAATATTATACTTGGGCATTTCTGGGGAATTTCCAGGCCAATATTAGGTCTGCGACCAAAGGATTACTGCATCAGAGATGTTCACAGCCAGAATTATCTATGTCTAGCATTGCAACAACACTAAAGGTTCTTCTATTATTATGTATGAGGAAGCAGTCCAGATCTCTCTACTTAATTTCATGTCTTACGAGCTTATTTTATTATTAAGAGGGGGTTTGAATGAAAAACAAAGACATGAGGCATATAGTTTATCTAATAAGAAGTTTCTCTAGGCTGATATAATTTTTTCTGCTTTCTTTAAAAATTAGAAGTCACTGACATATTGAAAATTGACATCTGTTGTATTTGCCTGCCTCACACCCATGTCCCTTTCATCTGATAATAGCACGCTCATTTCCCATCCTTATGCTCTGCCATGCAGCTCAGGTGAGGTTGACATCAATACTAGATGCTGTGGGCATGTCATTAAACCTGGTCCATCTCATCTGCTTTGATTCAGTCACAGGGAGACACCTTAGGGCTAATGAGAGAAATTCCAGGAATTTTATTCCAGAATTGTTGGAATAGCAAAGCTCTGTCTCCGTGGTTGTGTTTGATAAGGCAGAAGGAAAGCCTGGAGTTGCTGACAGCTGTGTGGCATCAGTAGAGGAGTGCCTGCTTGAGATGGAGTCAACCTAGAAGAGAGTAGAATATAATTAAACCTGTGGATCTTTCCATGCTTTGTATTTTCTCAACTAATTAAACGTTCTATGTAATATTCCCTTTAATTGGGGAATGGTGCCTTACCATACTGATGTGCCATAATTTATCAGTTTCTCATTATTTAGTATTTTGTGTTCCATGAGCAGCCATGTATATAAGGGTTGGTCTCTCTGTAAGATAGAGAGGTAGCATTGGTAATTTAAAGCGTGTAAAGGTTTTTTAGGATTTTTCATATGTTAGGCAATACATTGAATGTGTCAGTCTTTGTTAGGACATTGAGGTTTAGGATTTTGATTTTTTTTCCTGGTTTACACTACTCGCAAATGTTATGAAAAAAACTTTAAACATGGATTGAATGAATTATTTTCTTAGGAATATAAGAAAAGGAAATCATCTCTGACCTTGTGTTAAAGTTAAGTCAAGAAAGCTGATGTGTTGCACAGCAGCATGTAGGCTATGGGATCTTCCAGCAGCTGTGTCTGGCATAAAATACTTTTGTGCTTTTAGGCAGCACTTGGAGTGGTGGAGCACCTGAGCTTGAGTGGTTGGGGTATGAGTCATACATCCCAGAGAAGGGGAGAGAAAAGAGAGCCTAGCTATGCCTGACTCTTGCACTTCTGTTGCTGCTCCCCTTCTCCCTAAAGAGTGGAGAGAGATTAGTATAGCTCAAGGTACATATAATCACCCTCCTCATGCTACCCCACCTCAAGCACACACACTGTAGTGATGGGAGTTGGGCTTCCCTGCTGTCCTCTTGAGTTCTATTAACATGTTAGTGTGTTCAGCTAACTCTCCATGAGGTCTTCCTGCAACTCTCTCCTCTCCACAGCTCACAGCTCTTGTTTCTCGGAAGTACTCCCTCCTCTCACCTCTTCACACCCCAAAGTTTTCCCTTGCTAAACCAAAGCACACCAGGTTTTCCTTTCTAGTTGAAGAGGTAATGCTAACTGCATTAATATAAATAAAGAAAATGTGTTCTTTGTAATTGGCACCTTCTAAATGCAGCAAATGTAAAAGTGGATATTATCATAGAGAAAAGTATGGCAGCTTTGTAAAAAAAATTAAAAGAAAAAAGGTCTGGTTCTCATCATAGCTGATTGCTGCGCTATCTGTGAGAACTTTGTTAAATTACTTAACACTTCTCCAGTCTTTGTCAGCTTTTACAACTAAGGAGACCAGAAAATATTTTTCTTTCAGGCACCTAAACAGGATATTGATTTTCCAAATAGCAAAAGATGACCCATGTGTTCAGGGATTTCTGTGGCTCCTACACTCCAGGTGTTGCTGCTGTTTACATGCCCCTAAGCCTACAAAAAGGTGAAGGAAAAAGATGATCAGTGTAGAAGGGGATTCAGAGTACAGAGAACAGCAATCAGAATAGCCCAAAGTGGCAGCCCTTAGTCAAATAGAAATGCTATAGTGGACTCACTCTCTCTATTACATCTCTTTCTATCTCTAACTATTTCTCTGAATAAGCATTTTAAGTAAAAATCATATAGGCAGGAAAAAAGTACCCCAAAGACCTCTTGAAATTAAAAGAAAAAATTGAATTAAAATACTCAGTATAGATAAATTGAAAAAGAGGATGGCAAGTTGAGAACAGAAGTAATGGTTAGGATAATACAGTAGAAGAAATAAAACACTGAACAAAAAGGTAAAGTGCTGACAATTTTGAAGACAAAGAAAAGAAAGTTGGAGGGTAAATTCAAAAGACTTAAGACATGAATATTAGGAATTATAAAAGATGAAAAAAATTTAGATAGAAGTAAAGCAATATTTTTTTTAAAAAATATGGACAAGAATATCCCTGAGCTGAGTTCTTGAAGCTGTAGATTTAAAATCCCCATGAGCTCATGACTGAGGAAAACAGACATACGTATCAGTAAATCCTGGTAAAATTCATGAACTTTTAGGATTAAGAAGCAGCATACAAGGTTGTAGATTGAAAGGATATACTTTGAAAATAGAAAAGTATGAAAGAGACTGTGATTCTTATCTGCAACGCCGAGATTTGAGAAAGGTTGAAAGACAGTTATAGATTATGGAGAGAAAAGTGCTGTATCACAATCAAGAGTCCAATACCTGGCTAGCAGAGAATTCACCTGTTACATTAATGTTGTATCGAATAAAGGTATTGTGGCTATTCAGTGATTCACAGAGTATGCCATCTTTGTACCTCATGAGGAATAAATGCTTGAAAATAAGCTCCAAGAAAATAATAGTTTTCCAGATTAGAGACCTCAACGTGGGGCCATCTTTGTCTCATTTATATAAAAAGTGGGTAATGGGAAGCAGACAGCAGATGCTCCAAATGTCTAATCTGGGTGAGAAAGTATGAGAAATAAATAAACATATTGCAGAAGTCTGATGGTGATGGAATATAGGAAGCAGCAGGGAATATATTGTTCTAACAGATACAAAGACTCATTTTTTTTAATAATTGAGAAATATTTATTTACTAGTGGTATTAAAGGGAAAATAACAGAATGGAAAAGTAGAGTAGAATTTCCAAATCAACAAGGAGCAAACAAGTGCACAAAAGAGAATGAGTGATTAGCACTTTGACCAGATCAGTAAAATGTTGGAACAGGAATAAAAAATAAACTTTAAAGGAAAACATATAAATAAAACAACTCATTAAAAATAACTGTATAATTTGTTACAATAAATGTGAACGGGCTGAATTCAGTAGTCTATGAAAAGCTAGAGACTGTCAAAGATCTACCCCAATTATATGCTATTTATGAAAAGCATAAGAGTGATGATATTATCAGACAAAATAGTCAAAAACATTTACCAATATGTAGAGAGATGTTATGTAATAATAAAATGCCCACTTTTCAAAACATAGTTGTCACAGATCTGAATGTACTGAACAATGTAGCTACTAAAAAACCATTGAAAGAACTATTAAAGCTCCAAGGAGAACTTCATAAAAAATATATTTATAGTAGGAGATATTTTATTAATATACCTTTTTTGGAATTAGATCTAGTAAAAAAAAATTGAGAATCTAGAGGGTTCAGATGATATCAATAACCACCATGTGAAATCTATGTATAGAAATTTACACTTTTAAATAGAACATATTGTTGTATACATCCATGAAATATTCATAATTAACCATATATTTGGCTATGAGGAACTCTAGTAAAAAAGATAGAAAATTTTACAAGTTACATTTTAGATCATAATAAAATGAAGTTAATAATAAATATGGAGACCGAATCTCCTCTGCTATTGGAAATTAAAAACCACACTATTAAATTATTAACTATTAATAATTAATAACTATAGATCAAACCAGAAATTGTAAATTACAAACCATTTTGAAGACATCATAAGGGAGAGTTAGCAAAAACTTTACTCTGAGAAACAATTTCAGTCAACAACCCAAAAAAGAACTTTATGCTTTAGGAAAAAAAGAAGAAGAAAATCAACAACAAAAAATAAAGTAGGCAAAGAGAAATACTAACTTAAAGTCATACAATAAAGGTGAAATAGAAAGGATAGAAAATGTAAAACTATTTTTCTTTGAGTATGCAAAAAATCAATAAAACCCTGTAGAAGCAAAGAAAAAACAGAGTGAACAACACCATACATGCTTAGGAATAAGAGAGTTAATAAAAATATACAGACTAAAAAAATTGATGACATAAGGAAACACTGCATGTAACATAAACATAATCAATAACACTCCTAAAAGAAAACTGAATATACCATATATATTAAACATATAGCCTAGGAGTTGAGAAGACTTGATTAGGACAGGAAAGTTGGAAGATATTAAAGAAAAACTAGACATATTTTAATGTAAAACAATTAAACATTTTATGGTAAAAATATTATAAATGAAGCCAAAGGAAAAGATGATAAATTTGTATAGCTTTTTTCTTTCCTTTTGAGCGTGGAGAAAGTATGGAAGGATACATGTCCTATGCTATTATAACTAGTCATTTAGTGGTGGGAAAAAGGTGTTTGGGTAGAGGTGGGTAGAAGAGTAATTGATGAGGAGAGTGAAAGGAAGTAAAAATACTTGATATCTACAGAGTATAGGTATAATTTAAAATCTACAAACTCTCTACAATAAAGTCCTTGAATCAAACAAGTACCTTATCTGGTAGAACAAGCCCACTGTGAGAAAGATTTCTGAAGTATCTAAAATTTAATCAGAACCAGTTTTTTTAGCCACATCATTTAGGGAGAATGATGTAGCTAAACAGCCTTATGTATTCTTATCACAACCCACTATATATTCTTTATGAAAAACACACACATACATATATGTATGTGTATTTATATATATATATATATATATATATATATAAATATATATATATAGAGAGAGAGAGAGAGAGAGAGAGAGAGAGACTATATATATAATGCATAAAGTTGTCATTGAGAATAGTAATACACTGATCAACCACCAAAATTTGCCTATATAGTGTGTGAATTTAAATATTAGTTTTCCTTCCCTTCAAACCTCAATTTTACTTTCCCCGAATCTATTCTCTTATTCATTTTTAAGCAGGTATTTAGTCTTTCAGTTTCACTTAATGGTGTATTTTTGAAGTTGTAACAGCCCCATTAACTGCTTAAGGCCCTACTGATGTCAAACAGAGTGTATTTTACTATGAAACCATAAGTTGTTTCATAAGAAGCAATAACTGGTTTCCCAAGGAAAGACCATAATATTATTATTTTCATTTTCCACCTAAAATCTTGGGATAGAAGAAACCCTAACTTGTCTTTGTGGGAAAGGAATCCATTCAAATTCTATACTTCAAGGTTTCTAGTATGGAGGGACATTTGTTACAATGAACACAAATCAACATCATATATCAGTTTGACATATAAAGTCAATAGCACATTTCTAAAATAGAGGCGCTCTGTATTAGTAGAAGCACAAAAATCCTGACTTGCTCCTTGCTCAGGCATTTGAATAATGATAAAAAACATTATTTTACTCTTGTCCTTGACATGAAAGAAGTACCATATTAGGGAGATCTATAATTGGGTTGAATCTTGAAACAGGTACTTAAAATACAAAATAAAGTTTTTCTACTTGGAATGATTTAAATTTTGTAAAATATGATTTCATAAAATGACTAATGACTCAATTTTCACGTAGCTTACAATGCCATGTAGCCTTCTGGAAAAGATGATGTAAAACTGTAACAAAACATTATGTTCCATCTAATAGTATTCTTCAACATCAATATATTATGTAATTTTAAGTAATTACTACAAGTAGATGTTTACTGATATTATGGAAATTCAATTACTCTGTGTATAATGGAAACTTCTTGTTCCCAACACTCTTGAACATTATGTTCTCGGACTCTTTCTTTAATCACAATTTACGGAAATTTAATAAATCCAAATATTTCAATTTTTATATTTTTTTCTATAATCTACAAGAGACCATATTGATGGTTATGGCAACTTTCTCTTGATGAAGGAAGTTAGCCATTTATTTTGGTAGAGTCTATGTATTAATATTACCTCACAGCACCTGCAATGCTATATTTCAGCATTCTGAACTTTGCCATAACATGATCTGATTATAATGTACATTTATGTTTTTAACTTATTTTTAAATGCTTGGTCTTAGCTATAGATTTTTTCTATTAGTTCATTACAATATTTTATGATACTTATTAATATCCCTGCTTTATTAATAAGAATAAGTGAAAGAATGGCATTAATTGCAGTTTTAATTAGTCTCAAATGAAGGACAATATAGACTGTTTTGAGTGTCATAATTTATGTGTCCTTTTCAGTTAGATTGTACATATCAGGTATCTATGTTTAACTATATCTATCAGTCATTTATATCTATCAATCATCTATCAATCATCTATCAGTTGACATAAAACGGGATATAATTCCAATTGAGTAGTGTGATGTGGGGAAAACAGTATGGACTTAGAAATCAGATAAGACTTGATTTCACTCCCAGCTCTACCTCTTAGCAGTTTTGTGATAACTTTTAAGCTGCTGAATTTCTCTGTCTTGGTTGCTTTATCAATAAGTAACACAGCTAGTGTGGCTAAGTACATCTTTTTTTCATTTCTGAGAGTAGACTTGTCTGCTCAGTGCTTGTCCACTGTGAATGTCCCCATTGGTTCCATGAGGATCTTGTTCAAATGCAGATTCTGGTTCAGTAGGTCTGAGGTGGGGCTCAAGATTCTGCACTTGTAATAAGCAGATGGTCTACCTAGCACAGTTTGAGTAGCAAGGTGGTAAAGTACACTGGGATGGAGAAGGTTGGATTATGTGCTGAAGTATTATTCTAGCATCTAAAATGGAGATAATGCCAAATCCTTTGAAAAGTTCTCATGGCAATCAAAGATAATAGATATGTAAAATGACTTCCCTGGCTTCTGCCACAGGGAAGGCGCTCAGGAAGCAGCAACACTGTGACTATCTTCTTAGGTATTACCTATGTGTAAATAAATCATTTATGCTTAGCACTAAAATAGGTCCCGGCTGGGAGTACTATAGGAATCATTTTGTCCAGATCCCCTTTGTTTGCACAGAAGGAAACTAAGACTTCTAGAAAACAAGTTTCCAAAGGGCTAACATCCTTTCCATGTCATCATAGTGCTTTCCTTGTCATAAAAGCCAAATAAATTGGAGATCTGAAATATCCAGAAAGGAATGATCTAAATTTAATTTTTTAAAGAGGACTAGGACTTAGAAGGCATTTAAACATACAAAAGGAAATTCCTAGAAAGTTAAAAAAATGTCAGCAAGAATGTGGACTTCTTAAGGCTATGATTGCTTTCTCTTTTGGATCACTCTTTTTGGCACTAAAGGTGGAAAAAGGGCACATTAATGCAAAGATGACTTTGAGTGCCACACTGTATATTCAAGAAAATCATGTGCAATGAACGAGATAAACTAGGTCTATCCTTATACCACAGTGTAAAGCTTGGGATGTGTATTTTTAGCAACTCACTTTTGTCTTTTTTTGATTTTTTTCAATGACCACCTTTATCATTAGGCACAGAATTTTCTCTTGCCTACTGTTTTTTCTCTGTAGGGAGACACTGATCTGATATACTCATTCATGCTTTAGGAATTAAAGAATGACTCCCTGTAGCTATATTTGTATTAACAACAAAAACAACAAACACCCTTTAAAGATTAGAGAATGTCTTTATGTTCATTCATCAGGACCTTTTTAGTTTCTTTCAAATAATATAAAAAACTCTACCTGTCTTGTCTTTTTGGAAGACTAGCTTCTATTAAGATTTCAAAATAACAGTAAAGGGCCTCCTCTGAAGGATTATTTTTCAGATAAGATTTCATGGAATATTTAGACTTTGAGTACTGGACATTGGCTTCCTTGTTATTTGTAGGTGATTGGAGAACAGAATCAGGGCTTGAGGGGCTGAATAAATAAAGCCACCTTGTTTTTCCCTCCCCTCTCTACCCAGATATAGAGGCAGTTCAGAGCTAGACATAGAGCTGGGCAGATATAGAAAATGTCATCTTATTACAGATGAATTTGAGAAATTCATGTCTTCTTCCTAAGTGGGTTTGCTAACAGTCTGCCCCTAATGTAGAGAAACGCAATACAGTTAACTGGAGAGACCCAATTTCAGGCAATGGCAGCTCTGCACGATATTGGCTCTCTTCCCAGGGGCCTGCCTCTGTAAATGGTAGAATGGAGGAGCATGCTTTCAGTGGGCAGGCTGGCTGCCATAAAAGGGTAAAAGAAAAAAAGAGCTGAGCTCCTAAGTTCCTGCTCTCAAATTTACAGTCAGAAAATGCATATCTTTTCCTATGGGGGAGTAGTGAGAGGAGGGAAGAGAGGGCTCACGAACTTACTTTAATGAATGACCCTCAACTGGAATAGCAGATAAGTGTTCTTCCCTTACATTTTTTGTAGCTTTGTTCTCTTAAGCTAGTGACTTAATCATAGGTCCAATATCTTTTCAGAAAGTTAAACTATTTTTTTGGTCTTTATCTGCCTTATTCTTCTATCTCAATTAGTTCTGAGCCTGCACAGGAAACGGAATCTGTTTATTGGAATTGTTGAAATTCATGATCTTGTGTTTTAGGTCAGAAAACTTGAGAAAGACAAAGAGTAGAATTTAGGGGTGGAAATATTGGTATAGCCAGAATGGATGGCTTAAGCCTTATGTATTAGCAAGTAAGTACCACTTTGGTTTTGCCTTATGTTATGTACATTTTTTAATTTGTGTGGTTGTTTTTTAATGGGTGTGGTCTGGTCAGGTACCTTCATGCCTTAGGCTTAATAATCATGGGTCACTGTATGTAGACCTTGATGTTATACTTTATGAAGTCTTTGGCCAAACATATATGACTGTTTTTATACTGGCAGGTATATAGGATATGCCCTTAAAAAACACTAGCCATTTGGGAGGCAGTGAACATGGGCTGCTGGCTTGCACTGAACTATGCAGGCATAATTATAGGCTGGTAATGCAGTCAAGGAATAGATAAGCATTAAAACACCAAAAATAAGTGTTTTAGTCTTCAAAACAAATAATGTGTCAGTAAAAAAAATCTCGAGGTAATTAAGACCTGCATGTGTCACAGAGCACCACTGTGAGCTACAAACTCTTTTTAAACTGACCATGGGTAGGCAATGCTTAAAAGGAGGCTTTATATGTCTTTTATTGCACTTAGAACAAAATGAGTGAACTGGTAATTAAAAAATCCAGTGTCTGTTTCTAGGAAAAGGGTGTTCATGGATTCAAGGAGGGACCAGAGAGTTTGGAAAATACTCTTCAGTTTTATTGTCAGAACACGGGTAGTAAAAAAAAATAAAATGAAAGGAAGGAAGACGGGCTGATTAAGCTGGAGGAAGAGAGATTTTTATTATGGAGAATTTGACAGCTTGACGAATTCGAGAGATGTGAAGGGGAGTTGAGACAGCAAAGAAAGGCAAAGGAAGAACAACAATGTCCTCAAACTTCCTGTAGTAGGTATTAGAAAATGAAAACCTGATAGTTCTCATTAGATCAGAAAACTAACTAGAAATAATAAAGTCTAAGAGAGATAACACTTCAGAGAACCAACTGGTACAAATAATATAAAGGGGTCTAGGAAACTATTGAGAAATGTCCTTTTGAAACTGAAGCTTGAAAGGTCATAGTAGGATGCCTGAGATTGAGTTAGCTGTACCAAGTAAGTACAAAAAATTTGGATCTGTTTGAGAGGGGAAGATCACAGAAAATGCTCATAGAAACATTATATGATTGGTGTGCAGAGTAACACGTTTACTGCAAGCATTGCCTATGTCCTTAGGGAACACACCAGGAGATTTATGGAATTAGGATTCTAAAGGAAAGGACAAGAGCAAGAAAGATAAGGCTTCAGGAAGAGGATCCAGGTAAGACAATGATAGTTTGAATCCAAGCTTGGTTTAGCTATTCAACCAGTACTTTTGGTAGATTGAATACTGCTTGACTTAATCTCATTAATGGGAGATGAAAACAAGAGAGTTTTATTAAAAAATAAAGTATCAGGGCCAGAAAACAAAGGGAAATATACTGGAAAGAAGGCACTTGAACACACAGCAAGCAGTACTGCCCTACCTGTGTTAGAAAAGGAAAGGAGCCAATTTCAAAGCAAAGTAAATCATAGAAAACTTAGCTGAGCCTCTTGAAAAAAGTACAAGAGAGTAGAAAGAAAGGAAATATTAGAGGTATAGTGCAGAGTTCAGGAAAATATGTGGCAAAGAAAAATGGTATTTAACTCCTAGAATAATCAAAAGCTGTTGAAGGTCACCAGAGGATCCTGGCAGAGGGCTTTTTTCTCACTAAGCCCCCAGGGTAACAGACTTTAGAAAGATCACCTGTGTCTTCTGCTGAGGGCTTATGCCAGCTTAATACTGTGTAGGAAAAGGCCCAGGAGGCAGATTTCTTAAATATGAACTGTTTCCTGTTAAGAGGTAGTGATCACAGCCTCTGTGGCCTGGAGTGGAAGGTGCTAGGAATATGGGGCTGAAATGAAAATGGGCATCAAGAAGTTTTGATTATGCAAAAAAAAGAAAGTTGCTACACATAAGACCTGGACACTGCAATTGCCATCATTCTGCATTTCTAACTGTAGAAAAACAAGAATATTTTTCTAAGAGCAGACAGTGGGCATAGGTGAATTTCCTCCTTCAGTATGATAAATGCAATGGGCTAACTTTAACTTCTTGGTGCAAAATTGTTCTTGATTGTGTTTCAGTTCCAAGTATATATCCTCTGGACATCTTGCATCAATAGATGTCATTGTGGTGAGGCTGAGAATCTATTCTTCATCCAGCAGATGTCACTGAGTGTTGTTATGGTCTTTGGTTAAGTACCAGGTTCTAGGATTGTCATTTTTCTTGGAACAGCTGCCCTAATGGCTGAGAATTGAATTAATTTCTAAATTTCATGAGTGTGGACCTGTTGTCCTGATAATCTTGCATGTTCTATTAACTCTTCAGACCCTTAAATGGTGAAACACTTAAGTGATTTTGGTGTTGAACTAATTTTAAACTGAAGATCCTTTCTGTGGAAGACAGCTCAGGTTGGAGCTTGTTAGGAAAGCCAGTTTAACCAAAGCATCAAGTGTTTCTTTGGCAGAAACTATGAGGAATAAGAAATCGGAGGACTTTAACTGATAGTTGGACTTCTAATTTATCTTACATTTGACATTTTGATATCAACTCAAAAAAGCAACAGAATTTAACTTTGAGTTTAAATGTTTTGGACTTTTTTTCCTGAAAATTTGATAATGGAGGGTATGTTCAAGCTTGAGGTATTTTTATGTTATTAATTTTATTACAAAACTTTTGAGCTGTATTGAACAATATGGCTGGACATCATTTGGGACAGAGATTAGAATAAGAGGTGAGTTTTCAGCAAAGTACAGAATGGGATGTATTTAATTATTATTTTTTGTGTATGTGTTGTGTATGCTATTTCATCCCACTTCAAAGCTCAAATCCATACTATCTACAAGCAGTCTCAAAAGATTAAAAAAAAAAAAAAAAACTGCAGTTGCTGGCTCGAGGACATCTGCATGAATTTGGGACAGTAGTACAGTACAGTAGTACCATTTCTGTTAAAATCAGAAAGAAGATAAAGATACTTGTAAAAAGTGTTATCATTCACATTGCAATGTAAGTTCTGTAAAATGCAATTCATAAAAACAATAAAATGGAAGTATAAATATTGGAAAAATTGAAAAAATGACTTTTATGTTATTATGTAATTTGAAAATGCCAAACACTAAAAAAAAACTGAGAATCTCTAACATTATTAAAAATAAATATAAATGATTTGTATAGATCTAACAGTCACAACCAAAAAGGGAAATAAGCAATAAGAATGTGCAGAAACTATAATGAAGAAAACTGTAAAAGTACTGAGGGAGATGAAAGAAGACTCACATAAATGTAGAGATATCATCTTCTTCTTGAGTAGGAAGATGCTACATTGTAAAGATGTCAGTTTCCTACCAAAATGAAATCCATAAATTCAGTGAAATCCTCAGGGGGTAGAAAATATGAAATTGACAATATAATTCTAAAGTTTATCTGCAAGTATAAACCTCTGAATACCTGTCTTCAGTGCATCAGTGAGGAGAAAAAAGATAGGCAATTCAGTAAGTAGTGGTGGGAAACTAATTATCTTCTTGGAAAATATAAAGCTGACCACACAGTCTTCACTATAATACATTCAGATAATTTAAAGATACTAATGTAACATAATACAATAATAAAGAAGTTAAAGTAAATATTCATTAGTATTTTAATTGCTAGAAAAGCCAGATAACATAAAGGAAAATGCTGATAATGAAAACATGTCCAGCAACCAGAGGATGTTTAAATGTAATATAGTGTATCTGTAAATGGATATCATATTGCTATTTCAAATAGTAGTGTACCGGTATTTACATTAATTTGAACCAATCTCTAGGATGGTATGTATAAATAAGCAGAGAGAGATATCTGAAGAAATATACAACAAAGGTTAATACAGGTTACTTCTGAATTGAAGAATTGTATCCAATTTGTATTTTTATTTCTATACTTTTATCTTACTGGAAACTTCTACATGAGTTTATATCAGGCTTACATAGAAAATAAAAAAGACTTTTTCCAGAAAGTAGATTCATTAAAATATTGAACCAAACACTAAAATATCAATTAAGAGTTTGGGGCCCTGGTCTGGGTTCTCGCATTAATCATTATGCAAATCTGGCCAAACCACTTCTCTGTGTCTCAATACATTCATCTTCCATTCGACTCCCAAGTCTTAGGCTACTCTAAAATCCTAGCATCAAGGTGCAGCATCATATGCACATAAAGGGATAAAATGTAAACTATACATTCTGCAACAAAAATACAATGATGAAATGAGGGAGGACCCATAGTTAAGGAGTATAAATTCTTAAAAGTCTTCAAGAAAATGTTGGTGACCCCAGAGGGAGAGTGGCAAAAATGCAGTTGTGACTAAATCATTCTCTGTCTCTGCAGCCTAATCATATCCATTTATTAAATGGCACATTTCTTACCAATGTAATCTACTTCTGTGCTACTCGTCAACATTAGTTAAGCCCTATAGCCATCATGATGCTCACATAATTGGTAATACTGGTATATAAAACTATATTAATTTCAAGCTCCAGTAGAAACACAGAAAGGCATCAGTATTTATCAAGTGAAATAAAGAAGGTAGAGAAAAAATTATTACTCTCAAAAGTATAAAAAGGGTACCATAAACAATAGAGTGTACTTGATTGGAAGAGTGAGCTAAATTAGGTGATTTGTTTTAAAAGGAGTTCCTAGATTTATGGGACTTCAGCAATCATTTATTTTTGTTCTAATTCAACTACAAATATAAACTTGGTTCATGTGAAGGTTATATAAAAAAAGAGGAAACTGTTATTCCACAAATTGACTATGTGACCTAAGCTAGTATCTTATCTTTTTTCAATCTTCTTAGTTTCTTCAACCACTAAACACAAAAATAGAAAAAAAAAAAAAATATGGTGTTGAAATTTGGAATAGACAGCTTCAAAGATCACTTGCCATTAGAAATCTTGATTTTATGTTTCTATCTTTTTTTACTTAAGACCCAAAATTCTTTTATATTTACTAAAAGTACCTTATGCCTAACAAACCTTAGTTATTTTAAAAATACACTATAATTGAATAATAAGAATTTTATTTTAAAAATATTAACAAAATAATCTATACCATTGAGAAATGTTATGATTCTGAAAGGAGGTTTTGGGAAACCAATAAATGATGTCTTAGTTCCCAGTCTGAGCTTGACACTAATGGAGAGACAATATCAGGAGTCAAGCAGACAGAGAAAAAATGCTTGTTTGATCACTGATAAAAGCAATATTAGAGCTGGGTGTAGTGGCTCACATCTGTAATCCTAGCACTTTGAGAGACCAAGGTGGGTGGATTGTTTGAGGCCAGGAGTTCGAGACTAGCCTGAACAAGAGCAAGACCATGTCTCTACAATAAACGGAAAAATTAGCCAGGTGTGGTGGAACATTCCTCTAGTCCAAGCTACTTGGGAGGCTGAGGCAGGAGGATCACTTAAGCCCAGGAGTTTGAGGTTGCAGTGAGCTATGATGACTCCACTGCACTCCATACTCCAGCCTTGGCAACGAAGTAAGACCTTGTCTTAAAAAAAAAAAAAATTGGAGTATAAGGATTAGGTTTACTAGCTAAATAAACTTGATAATTATTAATATATCTGCCTAATTCACTCTGGCTACACCCAGCCAGTCATGGGCACAGCTGCACAATGAAAGGCTTCTCCATGGGAAGCTGCTTCAGGAAATCTTAGTCCATGAAGGAGCAGAGCAGAATGCATGTTCTCTATAGCCTATTACACTCCAAAGAGAAGGAAAGTGGAAGGGGCAAAGCTAAGTATGCTCAACTCCTCCTCCAAACCCACTGATCATGTAGGTCACTCCCCTCCTCTGAGGGTAAAAGAGTTAAAGCAGAGAGTGGAGAGAGACTCAGATTGTTATTCTGATACATCTCCTTCCACACAGGCACATGAAGCTGAAGGAAAAATTCCTTCACCCTTAAAAGTGCCCAGACTTCTTCATTTACAAGGCCATGAAGAATCAGAACTTACATTGCAATGTGAATGATAGCCCTTTTTACAAGTATCTTTATCTTCTTTCTGATTTTAACAGAAATGGTACTACTGTATCATTTTATCCTTCAGCGTGATGACTGTTTCAAACATATGTTGAATTAAGTCTATGACTTATATTCCTAATAATATGGAAGTCCCACTTTAATTAAAAACATATATATATACACATATTGTATTTACATTATATGTGTGTATATACATACATTGAGTGTGTGTATATCTCCTTTTAAAAAAACTCAAATTGCCATTAAATCATTCTTTTTGTTCTATGATTCCAACAAATATATGTTAGCATTTTAGAACATAGATAAATAGGAGTGATTTTGGGGTAAGATTATCTCCCCCACTGTACCAAGTCCATCTCCCAATGGCATGTTTTGCTGCTAAAATTCTGACTGAAAAGATTTCTTCTTTTAATTAATGAATGTGACTTTTATCAATGACTCATTCATTAATTAAAATTAATGGGGTGAATTATTCAAGTGGTTTTGGCACCTTGCTGTAAAGAAAATTACATTTGAATATGTTATAGAAAAGATGAGGTCTGTATGGCAGGTTGGAGGGAGAATTACAAGGCTTGCATAGGAGGTCCTGTTATCTATTTCTGGGAACCTGGAAATGAAGGAGAATATCGGAAGTTGAAAAGAGTTTGCCAAAATTGGATTTGGGAGCTAGAAAGTTGTATTTCTCATGAAATGTATTTACGTTATTATCTAGGGTCATGTTCAAATATCTCTTTCCTTAAAACAGTGAGGGATACATTCATGTTAAAGCCTAGAGATTACATTTTAGGTATGAATGAGTGATCTTAAAATATTAAATATTTTACAGGAGAAATTCTCAGGAAACAGTGGAACTTTTATTATGCTTACTGTCTTTGTACAAGGGATGTACGGTCTTGCAGGATGGAAGGAAGCAGACACCAAATAAGTTTATTATTCTGGAAAGAGTAAGAAGTGGTAGTCAAATTCAAGAAATGCTACAACAGGATTGAAAACAGCCAAGAGCAGAGGGAAAAAGCTAGAAAAAAGCCAGGAAATACTGATGCAGATTAGAATAATATTGAAACAGCTTATTCAAAGGCCCCACTGCTAAGGTGAAGAGAGAATGGAGAGGTGGGAGGAAAAAGCACTGGCCAAAATAGAGAACTCAGAAAGGCCTCTGCTACTTTGGTGGGGAAAACAATATTGACCCAAAAAATCAAGTTAAAATTTGGTCCCTAAATTGGATTTTGTTCCCCAAGACCAAAAGCCAGTCAGCACAGCCTTGGTTTGGGACAAGGGCTCTACTCATTCTTCAGCAGCATCTCGGTGAGGAGGGCTGGCTAGTAGCTGTTTCCCCGTGTTCCCTCTGTAAATGTCCCTAACTGATTTGCTTGTAGCTAATACAGTGGAATCACCTTATGCCTTAGTAGAGCATATTCCTGTAATTAAATCAACAGGCAGAGAGAAAAAGTAAGAACTCATGACGAGAGGTGAATGTAGGAAAATACCAGAGTCCAGAAGCAAATTCTCTTTTGCCTTCAGACATAGCAGTTAAAAGCAAAGCTAAGATAAAACAATGCAGAGAGGGGATCCTCACCCAGCAGCCAGACTGACAGTGGTGTAGCTCTCAGCTTCTAGTATTTTTCTTTGATTTACAATAGACATTTCTAAATTTATTAGCTATTTCTTCAATGTAGATATTCAAGTTGAGGAGTTTAGAAAAGTTTTTTAAACAAACATAGGTTATTATTTTTAAAGGAAATTGTGTCCTAAAAATGAAAAAAAATAAGATAATATTTTATACCTAAATGTCCTATTTCTTTAGTTTTAATTTTTGTGAAAACAATTTATTAACTTTTGAGTAAATTAATCTACATGTAAGCTGTGATTCATCAAAACAAAATAAATAAATCAATTGAATTTGAGGTATTTTCTTCCTTGAAAAATATTAAAAAGGAGATGATGCTTAAAAAAGGTAAAAAAACTGAGAAAACATTTAGTTTGGTTCCTTCTTGTATCAAAGATGAATACAAACAACATTTTCTACATGCTTTCCATGAGCAAGTGTATAAAAAGCTGCTATAAATTTTATCTTGTTTTATTTTAGTGGGTAATATTTTAAATTTAGAAAAAGTTTGGGTCTCCTTTTCTTTAGCCCCTCTGTTTTGATTCCCTCTCAGCAAAAGTGTGTGGAATATTCTAAAGCTTGTCAAAAGAAATAATTATTATAGATAATACAGATATGAATCCATTGAATTGATCAAGACGCTTTCACAGTTCCACCTCATATATGTCAAAGAAGCCACATAAAGTTTGGGAGGGGGGAGGAGAGGATGGGTATATACATACATAATGAGTGCAATGCGCACCGTCTGGGGGATGGTCATGCTTGAAGCTCTGACTTGAGGGATGGCGGGGGGAGGGCAAGGGCAATATACGTAACCTTAACATTTGTACCCCTATAATATGCTAAAATAAAAATAAAGTTTTGTGTAAGTAGACTGGGTTGCTCCTACTATAGGCAAACACTTTCAGAGTCGAAGCCCTGTGAAGATTAATTTAAACAAAATTACTGGAGTACTTAGTTAACTGTTATTTTTAAAGTAATTTGCATGATTTTGTATGTGATTTCTACCAGTTGCTACCACCAACATAACCAGATCTAGCCTGCTCATAGATTTGTCATAATTGATGTTGGTAGCAATGCCACCCCTTTGTTACTCTAAATGTCTTTTCTGGAGTCTGAGAACTGACTTTGATGAAGTCAATTGACATCCTTTACAGATTTTTTTCTGACCCCAATTGCACTTAATCTTTCATTGCTACTTAAGAAATCCTGTAGTAGATGAAATAATAGAATGATGGGCACCATCCTGGACTGGAGGGGATGGTGGTCAGGCCCTCTAGCACCAGACTTTCCTTTTCTTCATTATATTCTCACTTACTGAGGACATACAATGTTGACGTTGTTTTAGGTGCTTCCTAAGCATCATCTCATTTCATTTTCAATAAAACCCTTTGAAAAGTGGGCTTTATTATCCTCATTTTACAAATAAGGAAAATGATTATAAGAGATTAAACAAGGCAAGAAATTAAAACTAAATTTGTCATATACCAAAGTTAGTGCTCTGTTCACTATGATAAGATATTCCTGTGTTGACGTATTTTGGTCAATACCCATAAAAGATAGCTTTCTGTTATTTAAAACAGGTCAAATAGGTGGCTTTTTCCCTAGGTATTGAAATAGTGTTGGCTTTATATTAAAAATTGCATAGAGATTACCTTCTAAAAGTTTGTGATTAATAGGAAATTTTGTTCTATTATGGAACATAATAGTTGATATAGTACATAGTATCATATTTAGCTTATCAAGCATTACATACAAGCTGGAAATGTAAGAGGGTGAGATCTGGATTAAGAATATTGTGTGGGCTGGGCATGGTGGCTCACACCTGTGATCCTAGCACTTTGGAAGGCCCAGGTGGGGAGAATCACTTGAGGCCAGGAGTTTGAAACCAGCCTGGGAAATAGTGAGACCCTGCCTCTACAAAAAAAATAAATAAATAAAAAAAATTAGCTGAGCGTGGTGATGCACACCTATAGTCCCAGCTACTAGGGAGGCTGAGGTAGGAGGATCATTTGAGCCCAAGAGTTGGAGGTTGCAGCGAACTATGATGATGCCACTGCACTCCAGGCTGGGTGACAGAGCAAGACCCTGTCACAAAAAAAAAAAAAAAAAAAAAAAAAAATTAGCACCCCAGTTCTCATGATGTTGGCCTTTTTTTTTTTCCTAGCAGTATACTGACCTGAGCATGGGATGAAAGAGACCACTGATTGGATTGATTCTGTAGTAGAGCTTTGTAAGACACATGTGACAGAAAAGCAAGGAGTAAGAAAGTTGTGCATCATAGCCTGAATAGAGAAAAAGATAAAGCCTAATTGTTGAACAGACTAGAGATTAGTAATCAGAAAAACAGTAATTCCAAAATCAATAACATTTCTGTTGTCAAAGTGAGAGTACAAGTCCTGTAATGATAGGAGCTGTGGTCAAGGACTGGAATTTAAGATTTAACTTCATGGCATCATAAGGCATCGCTGTCCAACCTGAGATCCACTGGCCATAAGTGGCTACTGAGCACTTGAAATGTAACCGGTACAAATTGAGGTGTGATGTAGTGCAAAACTCACACCAGATTTTGAAGACTTTGTATGACAAAAAGAATATGAAGTATTTAATTTATAATGCTATAACTTAATAAAATTATGATATTTTGATAATATTGGGCTGTATTAATTTGCTAGGGCTGCCATAACAAAGTACCACAAACTGGGTGGCTTAAACAACAGAAATTCATTGTCTCATACTTTTAGAGGCTAGAAGTCCACCATCAACCTGCTCCATGCTTCTCTTCCAGGTTTTGGTGGTTTACTGGCAATTTTTGGCATTCCTTGGCTTATAGAAGCATCCACCTGATTTCTGCCTTCACTTTCACATGACATTCTCCTTGTGTGCTTATCTGTGTCCAAATTCTCACTGTTTATAAGGTCACCAATCATATTGGATTGGTTCCTACCCTATTCTTGTAAAACTTCATCCTATTTTCAATGACCCTGTTTTCAAATAAGGTCACATTCTAAGTGCTACTGAGGGTTGGACGTCAACATATGAATTTTGGGGGACACAATTCAACCTATAACATAGGCTATATAAAATATATTAGTAAAATTAATTTCACCTATTTAGTTTTATTTTTTTATTGTGGCTACTAGAAACTTTTAGGTTGTGTATGTGGCTCACATTATATTTGTATAGTATACTACTTCTTTTTTTATTTTTATTTTTATAGAGGTAGAGTATTTCTATGTTGCTCAGGTTGGTCTCAAACTCCTGGCCTCAAGTCATCCTCCTGCCTTGGCCTCCCCAAGTACTGAGATTACAGGTGTAAACCACTGTACCTGGCTCTAACAATAGCTATTTGAGCGCTTAGTATATATTGCAAGGCACTGTTCTAAGACCTTTACATATATTAAATCATTTAATCCTTACAAAAACCCTATTCAGTTTACTTACAACAACCCTGTTCAGTTTACCTCTCATTATAGAGGGTAGAAAAAGTCTATATAACGTTGCATAGATAGGAAATGGCAGAGTAGGATGTGAATGCAGGCATCCTGACTCCTGAATCTGCACTCTGACTGGCTATAGAATAGTGTAGCTTTATAGAGAAATTAATATATTTTGTCAGTCATGAGAATCTAAAAAATATTATTTTATCATGTTGCTTGGCACTATATACATATATATATATATATATCTACTAATGTCCCTTTTCATTTCCAGTTTTCTTCGGTTTCTGTTTCAATTTTTCTTGATAACATTTTACCTCTTGCATCCTTCAGTGATCAATATCTATGTTTTTTCCATTGCCCAATGAATGTTTTATTATGTGCTTTATGTACTTACTTTTTACAACAGAACAATATATTTTTGCTATTTTCACTTGTCTTTTGTTTTAAAATCTTTCTAGCTATTATTACGTAACAAATCTTCTGTACTTGTAGAATTCTTTTAAACAAAATAACACGATATACTTTAAAATAGCATTTATTTTTGTGGCTATATACAGACACTGTTTGAAAAGAGTGGCAAAAATAACATTGGAAGTAGTTGTGACAAAAAATAAAAATATGCTGTTTATTAAGGGAATAATAACTAAGACCTGTTCATTCAATGTGAGAAAGATTTTAAACCAAATTTGTTGGGCAATGATGTATTTGAATGATTGAATGAAATATCAAGTTTCATGTTCTTAAAGCTGTATGTTTATATGTTGAAAGATGGCTCAATGAAAGAGTTTGAAAAACGTTGCTTTCTTTTCCTAGCTTTATCGTTTGTTGCATGACCTTGCCCATAGATAGACGAAAAGGAATCAAGACAAATTGAGTAGGAGGCTAACCCTAGAGGAAGCTCTTTGAGCAGGTACTTCAGGGACTCAAATTTTTCCCTGTGATTCAGGTTCAATATCCTATTTTCTACCTTTTTTTAATAGCATCATCTTTGACCTTAGTATTTTTTATCTTGGCTTTGAAACCTGTACTTTATTTTACCCTTACTGCTCCTGATTTTACCCTTTGAATTTGACTTCTGTGTTTCTCACTTTTTCATAGTAGTTTGGTCTTGACTTTTATCAAGCTTTTCCTGGTCATTATTTTATACCTTAACTCCATAAGCTAGACCCTTAAATACAGTTAAAACTCCAATTAACTTTGTCAGAGCAGCTCAGTGGGAAGACCCAGACACTGCCCCTCTTCCTGACAGTGGGGACCTTAAATCCCCTTGCTACTGCATACTTCATGAGAATTTGTGACAAAATTAGAATTTATTCTAAATGATTTTAGAAACCCTATTGTGAAGCCATTTTGATAAAGGGTTTCTTTATCCTGCTATTGTGTTTACATATATAGCTGAAGCTTTTACATGAAAAATGAAGTCTAGTTAATCATCTGCATTTTTTTAATCTGGAGAACACTCATGTTGTCAAGCATGCTGTTGCTTCTCAAACTTTGTTATGCAAAATATCACCCAGAGAGCTTGCTGCAAGACGGACTTCTGGGCCATCACCTCAGAGATACTGATTCAGTAGATCTGTGGGACACACACATTTGCACTTCTGACAGGCGCCCTGGTGATGTTCATGGTGTTCCTTTAACTCATTTTGGATAGCACTAACACAAACCAAGCTTCCAGGTGATCTTGGCCTGAATGACTTGGCCCCATGTGAGTGGTAGGAAACAAATGCATCAACCTTATTCACCTAAGGAAAAATAAAAATCAGATCAGAATAATGAAAAGGGAGTGGCTAAACTTAGCAGTGACTTTGATAAAAAGGATTTTCAGAGTTGTAGCCTAGAAACCCTATATTAAGAGAAAAGATGGCTCAGGTTATTTGAAGCAAAGTACCTTAAAAACTGATCTTTTCCTAAAATATGTAACTAGTCATTATGTTACAAATATGTAACTAGTCTTTATCAAATATGCATTTTAATATTGATTTGAACTACTTTAAAGATTTCTTTAAAGATTTCTCCTACAGAAAAGGAATCCTTTTTATGGTTGATGAAAACAATTTTTTTTTAACATTTAGGGAAATGTATTTTTATAGTTAGTTGTCATGTGTAACATTTACATTGAGATAAATTTTGTGTTACAAATGTCAATATAATTTCCATTGTCAGAAAATTAAGTATAATGACTAGATAGAGCTATCCAAATTTAGATTATAGTTATCAAAAACCATTATTACTTTAAATAATTAAAAATATAAATTATGTTTTTTGAATGACACAATCAGATAAAGAGCTCAAAATTCTTGATCTTACATTTTATAAATGACTTTATAAATTTATTTTCTTTAATCAATAAAACATTTATTAAGTGTATACTGTCAGCCCAGCAATGAGGTAGATAACCTTATCTTTGATAAGATATCAAAGGCATTGATTCTACCTGGATTCTGTGCTCATGGTGCAGCATATCCAGACTCCCAAATCTACTCTAAGGCAGCATACCTTAGGTGTTTCGAAAGGATAAAAATGTGATCTGAAGCCAGATTAGATAGAGGAATAGAATACATGAAGATGTGTGTATGTGTCTGTCAGTGAAAGTGGATGGCTGGATATAAATAAAATGGAGAAGAATTGGGGGGCAAAAATTCAAGTTATCAGTCAATATCAGACATTCTGAAAATATTAACTGTTTTTTAAATCTTTCATAACTTTGCCATAAAATTATCATCCATTAAAATTAAGAGGATGTTTAACAAGGTATGCAAAAATATGTATGAGAGAAATAGCATACTAAGGAACACAGAATAATATATATTAATATATATGTGTGTTTGTGTGTATCTCAAATGTGCTCGTGGCATTCATTCATATGATATTTTAGTGCTTACCCTGTTCTTTGTGCAGGGTATATATTTGGAAAACATATCCAAGAATAAATATAATACAAACCTCTGTATAAATCACTGTGAAAGATGCTGGTTGCTTCATGCAAGAAGGACACTCCTATAGGTTCACACTACCAATGACAGTTGGGTTATCACATTCTGCACTTGACCCTGTTATTAAAATTGATGTTTCATATCATTATTTAAAGCAAAAGGTTATCTCTGAATATACTATTTAACAAAACCTTTTAGGTTTGCATTCTATCTGTAGCAGCCATGGGAGTGGCCTGGCAGACCTCCAGCTACAGGGAGCTGACCTGACCGAGGGTCCAGGCCCAGAGCTCTGACATCATTACTAAATTCTTCCTGAGGCCATACCTCCCATGTGCTGCTCCCTGTCAGACATGTGTGAGTGTGGCAGGGAGACTGACCTGAGTCAGGCCTGTTCCTAGAAGACATGGGATGCCAGTGATTACTAACTTTGGCTCCAGGCCACCCTTACATCCTTGCTAAATCTTCCTAAGACTGCACAGCAGACTGGGACACTTCCCCTAACCTTCCCTTCCTTTCACTTGTACTCAGAGTCAGACGTGCATCATGGTCTGAAAGCTTTCCCAGCATTTCCTGGCTCCCTCTCAACTTTCTCTCATTGGCATATCTCCTAATAACATCCTTGCAAGTTAATCAATCTCATCTTGGCATCTGCTTCTTAGAGGACTCTCCCTAACACACTGTATTGGGGATTATACAACCATCTCCCCAAAGAGGCATACTCACTTAAGCAAATTTGGGCCACTAAGGAGAACCTGTAATCCTATTCTCTGACTGCAATGTCAATCAGGAAATCTGAAAGGTATTTACCACTGCTGGAATTGTCCAGTTTAAGGAGCCTCCTCTGTGAAGCTTTCCTTGAATTTTTATTCACTCGGTAGTGATGCTCTTTCCTATGAACTTCTTGATAAGATTACATACTAGTATTATATACTGGTATGGAAAAGTACCACAGCATACACAGTGCTCTTCTGATCCAGGATGCTTCTCTTTAGCCTTTTCATTCATTTATCCAACATTTATCACACATTGATTTTATGTCTGGTATGGAGAACATGTGCAATGTGTTAGGCATAAAGATTTATTAGAGAAGTGGCATAGTTTTATCTTCTCATGCAAAGCAAAATAATATTATTTCTAATTGCATTAAGGTAGGCTTTTTTTTTCTTTTTTTTTTGTAGTGGAGATGTGAATTAAGTGCCATTAGAAACTAAAGAAAACTATGGAATTGCCACTCTGGTATGTATTAAACAATAGGAGAGTCAGCTCTATTACTTGATATATGTAACTGGTTTTTCTGGATACAGGCAGTGGTTCATAAGGCCTCTTAAGTTTCAGGCCACTTTTATTATTAATATTTTATTTTGTAGAAAGTGGAAAGTATAGGTTAACAGAAAAAAATTAGTCAATTTGCTGTACTCTAGCATCCAGAAATAATCACTGTTAACTTTTTGCTATATATTCTTCCAGATTTATTGTCATAAAACACATACATACACACACACACGTACACACGCATGCTCAGGTGTATTACCATTATTCATTTTTCTATGTATTTATTGAGCATCCCTTTTTTAAATTTCAGAATATTACAGGGGTACAAATGTTTTGAATACATGAATTACTTTTGTACAGTTTGAGTCAAAGTTAAAAGTGTGTCCATCACCCATATAGTGTGTATTGTACCCATTAGGTGTGAACTTATCCATCATGTCCTACCCACCACACTTGCTTGATTTCCTCTGGACTTTCCTGCCATTAGGTACACATGAATATTGATCATTTAGTTCCAATTTAATAGTGAGTATAAGTGGTGTTTGTTTTTCCATTCTTGCAGTACTTTACTTAGGAGGATGGTCTCCAGTTCCATCCAGGTTGTTACAAAGTATTAGTTAACCATATTTTGTGCCTGAATAATACTCCATGATATGCATATATCACATTTTATTAATCCACTCATGTACTTTTTGTTTTATTTTAGTTTATTTTATTTTTTCTTCCGAAAATTTTATTGGGGGAAAACTACAAAACATTTACAGTACAATGTTTACAGTCACAATTTGTAGTGAGCTGATTTCCCAAAATATATTACCACTCAAGTTGAATTATTACATTCAAAAACCTACTCTGTCAAAGTAGTCCAGAGAGTACATACATAGTGCTCCAACTGTATCTACGTACAACCAACACTCCATTTTAAGTGTACAATTAAATGATTTTCTTTATTTCAGAATTTTATGGTGGTACATAGGTTTTGGTTACA
>CAUYMX010077486.1:0-21384 GCA_963573855.1 Lepilemur septentrionalis | reverse complement strand
TTTATTTTCTATTTGAGATTTTCTATGCATCTCTGGCAAACTTCCATTTGACTTTGTATGTCCTTGGATATAGACAAAATATTAATAAAAGCAAATTTGGTGCCTACCCTTATATCCAAAGTGTCTTTTTTCCTTGGTAATAATTCCTGCCATCTTTTGATTAAAGGTACCTGAAAATTGGAAGAAGGAATGTTTATTTTTAGAGACAAATCTGACCTGTTTGCACTCTGGGAGAGGAGGAAAGAGCTGTGCTATTATTTGCTCAGCCAGCCTGTCTCAGCATCCAGCTTAAAACACTGATTTGTATCCATGTGAGATTCTCCAGCCCAGTGGGAGGGGAGCATTCTTAAACACACTGTAAACCTCATCCCCATCAGTGCTGGACCAATGTCGCCAACATGACTTGCTGGCTCCCCGATGCCTACAGACATATTTCAGGCTGTGTGACTCATCTGGCCTCTACACCCACTGTCTGGTTGTCACAGAAGCTAACTGCATGGGATGAGGCCTGAAGTTCTTTCCAGCCCTGAATGTCCAGGTGAAAGCAGCTATCAGCTTTCTTCCTTTTTTCTTAATTGGTATGCTTTCTTCCTTTTTTTTTTTTGAATAATTGCTCTGCCCTGTCAGTACACTGGAAGCCTAAATTTTGACTTCTTAGTAATGACTTTAATTGGCCTTGTGTTATGACAGGAGGAGGCTGACCTGGGCTCTGTTCCTGGCATTGCCATGTGTTCACTGGGTGACTCGAGCAAAGAACATGGTCTCCCTGGGCTCGAGATTTTCTACTTGTAAATTGGTGATAATAATCAAGTTAACACCAACTCTGTCAACCTCAGAGCACAGTTGCAAAAATTATATGAGATGCAAGCTCAAGACCAATATTAGCTTTTATATAATAGGAGGTCCAGTAGTTAGAACTGAGCCATGCCTAGGTCACAGCAAATGGGGATGAGGACCCCAAATCCTGCCCTCTGGAGCCAAACCTGCCACATTTCAGCATGATGTAAAGTGGAGAAAGCACCAGAAGAGAGTTCCTAATAGTAATACAGGGTTATATTAATATTAACTTGCTCAAATTGCCTGGGAATCTTATTTTGATATCTTTTCCCTGAAAGATTATTGCTTCCCCTCGGCTGGCTCTGTGTTAACGTACAGGCTGCCCCATGCAGAAAAGCAAACATGGGCTCTGGATTCTGAGGTCTAAACTGCAGAGTGAATCCACGCTGTCCCTTGCAGGCTGTCTTACTTCAGAAAATCCGTTTAACTTCCCTGAACCTTAGTTTGCTCTTCTGTAGAATGGATATTATAATGCTTTTCTTAATTTTGTTTTGATATTGAAATAAAAGATGCATACACGCACGCACACATATATCTGGCTCAATAACTGGCACAAATAAGAATTCTATATTAATATTAACTCAATTTCATCTTCATGAAAAATTGGTAAGCAAAGAGATTAAGCCTAATATGGCTTATTTATTTATTTATTTTATCATGGTTGAATAAATGAGTCAGAAAGCATGAGCTTCCTACCTGGGATGGGAGAAAACATCAGATGTCCCTGGCTTTGCACATACCACTGCTGACATGCTCTCATTGCCTGGAGCCCAACCCCAGCCCGCTCTACCTGGCTAACTCCAAACAATGCTGAATACCCCAGCATCGTTCTCCTCCAGGACGTCTTCCCTGACATCAGCACAAAGAATAAAGCCAAACCATAACTATGGAAATAAATAAGCTCCTCCAAGGAAGTAAGGAACAGGCAAGTACAGAAATCTAGAGCAGCAACATTTGGGAAAAGAACAGAGGAAAAGCAGCCTCCACAAGAGCCTGGGCAAAAACCATGGTGGAGGTAGTAGGCCAACCAGAAAGGATTTCAGAAGGATGAAGTGGTTCACAGTGTCGGTGGCACCGGAGGGGGGCAGGGTCAGGGATCAAAGGTCATCCACAGGCAAGGTGACATGTTAGGCAACATACTGGAGAAACTACTTAGGATTTATTTTTATGCCACATTCTTCAAACAAAGACCCCCAAATTCTGCCTGGGGTCCTTTCCCAGAAACTATGGCCTGGTGAGAGAGTAGGAGCTGAGGCAAGCACAAGAGAGGCAGGAACATTCTTTCGAAAGTGCCATTTATAAAGGCAAGGTGTAAACAAAAGGTAAGTGTGATAGCGTTTTAAATCTTAAGTTCTATTGCTTCTCCATTTAGTCCACACTGACTGCCGCTCCCATCAAGGAGAGACCTTGCTAAATTTGTGTACATTCAGCCTGTCTTTACTTAAAACAGAGGCAGTGAGGCTGCTGAAGTGCTAAAAACCCACTTACAAACAGTGCATTCCTTGTCTCACTGACCCTATGGTGTAGCACGAAGTGTTCACGCAGCACCGCCGTCTGGCAGCAGGGTGCGCACCCCGCTCTCGTTTCTCGAGCAGTTTAGCGACTTCGAAGTGGACAGCGTGCATTACTGGGTGGCAGTCCGGGGAACAGTCCACTTCTGAGGGTTATTTAAAACCAGATTTCCTTTCCCTTTTCCTTTTAAAACAAATGATCTTGACCTTCCTAAAAATTGTGTAGAACTGCTAACCTGGGTGAGGTCAGAGTGAATTGTGAGGAAAAAGCAAACACATTTGGATGAGTGATCGATCACCGTGCCATATTTAGGACTCACTCAACGTTTGTGCAAGGAATGAATGAATGAATGAATGAAAGAGTACCAATGCAAAGTGCCCTGAACATTGTATGCACACCGTAGATGGTAGCTTCCTTACCACTTTTGTTACTTGCTGATGCCCTTTTTTTTCCTTTTTTTTTTTTTTTTAAAGAACTAAGCCCTTATTTCCCTGTCTTGCAAATAAAGCTGGCCGGGTTTGTTCTTTTTGGTGATTAGTCAAAGAGACTGAATCTCACTGATCCCCTTTTCATCTCCTCTTTCCTTCAGCACTGCTGAGTTCTCGTAGAAATTTTAACTGTCCTTTTTTCCCACAAGAACCTTTTAAATTAAAGAGAAGAATGTTCCAAAATCAGTATTTTCCTTTATGAGAAGGAATGAGGTAGGGCTCTAAATGGATAATCTCTTTCTTTCTTTCTTTCTTTCTTTCTTTCTTTCTTTCTTTCTTTCTTTCTTTCTTTCTTTTTCTTTCTTGTTTTCTTTCTTTCTTTCCTTTCCTCTTTCTTTTCTTTCTTCTAGATCATAATGATAGGGAAGAAAAATATCACATCAAGTGACAATGGTAGTAAAGCTGTAATGCCAAGGGCAGAAAGGAGATTGTGTTGAGATAATACACAATTCTATTATAGAAAAACAGTTTTATTTGATCTTTTTTGGGTGACTTAATAAATGATTGTCTGTGAATGGTAACTGTGAGCAAATCTGCTGAGAACAGAAAAAATGTTGCAAGGAAGAAAAATTACCTCTTCTTAGGATCTGAGGAAGAGTTGCTGGCTAATATCCGGTTTGGAAAAATGGCATTATGTGTTGGGAGAAGTAAGAGGGCTGGATGTGTGTGTATTCAGCAGCCTTTCAGCAATGGAACTATACTCAGAAGAACTTCAACATGCTGCTTTTGGTAACAGGAATATTTGTGCCTCAAAACTGGTAAACAGAAATGAATATCACTTTATAAAACCCTCCTTGAAAAAGAATGGTGGATGAAAAGTTGGTCTGTTCAATTGCACAGACACTTACTAAGCCTCTATCATGCCTGGCACTACATTTACACAGATCAAAAAGACAAAGTCCCCAACATGTAAAAGCCCACAACCCAGAAATGTATAAGCAAATAATGTTAGGTCTATATATCTAGACTTACATTATTCTTCTCTATGAAAGTATTTTGTTAGGACTGTTACTTGGAGTTGTACAACTTATTATTGGTCCTGATTTCTATAAGAACACAGATAAAGTAACAATTTTGTTTCAGGAGTATAGAAACAGGTACAGATTAGGGAAAATTATAAAGGCAAGTAACATCAAGCTTTTCCTTAAAGGATGAATTGTAGTCCCTCATACTGCATGTATCTTTTGCTCTCCTTTGTCTCTCCAAACATTATCTGGTGCGTAGGGAAAGGGCAGTAACATTTCAAACAGAAGAAACACATTAACAGGCGAGAGAAATGAAAGTGACTAACATGCTAGCTAAGGTAATGCTAGCTGTTAAAACAAATAAAGCCCAAAGATTTAGTGACTTAACACAATATAAGTTTCCTTCTCATTCATGTAAATGTCGAATGAGGGTGTCCTGGTTGGCTGGTGGCTTTCTTCCACATGATAATTTAGTGACCCAGGGTCCTCACATCTTGTGGATGTACTGTCACCAAGGAACTCAGGGGGTTTGCATCCAGCTGATGGACGAGTATAACAGGATGGAGAAAGCAACCTCCTTATCTGTTATACCCATTTAACTTCCTTGAGCATAATGACACACGACACTTGTCCTCCTACTCCAGCAGTGAGGACTAGTCATGTTTCCCATTTAGAATCAAGGGCAACTGGGGAATGTGATCCTTGGTTGGGCAGCCACTTCTCAGAAACCACTTTACGTGGTGGAAGCAGTAAAAAATCGTTGGTAGACAGTTAGCTTTCTCACAGCAAGAAATGGAAGGGATTGTAGAGACCAAATGGTATGAGGTAAGAGTGGGAAGGAAGCAGTCTGAGGCCAGACTGTGTTCCTACATAGGAACTTATACACGTGCAAAATTCCAGAGGCAATGTGAAATTCTTTTGTGCAAAGGAAGAACTTCAACTGTAGGAAGCTTAGGGTGCAAAGAAAAAAACCGAAAGTAAGAGACTTCTCATGTGACTTTTTAAATGAAGGACCAATGCTCCAAAGTTCTTAATGCTTCTGTATTCCCACAGCATGCTTCCATTTCACTCAAAAACCTCTTTAAGTGATAGAGACTTCAGGTACAGATTCAAACATGTATCTTCCTCTTCTGCTTTAGCACGTGCCCCGCTCAGTCGAAGTCTCCCTCATTCTGGTCTAAAATCTCCCCCTTTTAGTTTAGCAGAAAGTCAAAATTTATGTTTATCATTGCCAGGTATACTATTAAAGCCCCTTAGCTACACACTTTTTTTCCAGTGGGTGGAAATTAAATGGAGCTAAAACACTTCAGCTGACATAAATAAATGTTCACCAGCTGTGAGGTTGTGCTCTGTAATTATAACAACTATAGGCTGGTGATACTCCAGGATGTATATTTAACACAGTTTGTGTAAAGACTGCATTTTAAAGTCAAATTTTAGAAATATCTTCACATACTATCTTGGTACAAGCATCTAAACATTTGAGATTTTTTAAAAAGCAGGTCATGCTCTTTTTCCTTCCAGGCAATGCTTTAAGGATTTAATTAACTTTTTTGTATTTTTTTTTTTTTTGAGACAGAATCTCACTCTGTTGCCTGGGCTAGAGTGCTGTGGCATCAGCCTAGCTCACAACAACCTCAGACTCCCAGGCTCAAGTGATCCTCCTAACTCAGCCTCTGAGTAGCTGGGACTACAAGAGTGCACCACCATGCCTTGCTAATTTTTTCTGTTTTTCATAGAGACAAGGTCTTGCTCTTGCTCAGGGTGGTCTCAAACTCCTGACCTCAAGCAATCCTCCCGCCTTGGCCTCCCAGAATGCTAGGATTGCAGGCGTGAGCCACCACACCTGGCCTTAATTAACTTTTGATCAAGCTGTTCTACATTTTCAAAGGACTCAGCGGTTTGTTCTATGATGGACTTTTATTTAAAAAAATCTAAATCTGGAAAATGTTTATTGGTTTAGCTGTTCCTAATTCGCATCTCCTTGGGTCTTCAATAGCCATCCTTCCACCTTCCCAGCAGACATGCTCTGACTGGGAAAACCCTGGTTTACCTAGATATGGTGAGAGAGCACCCAGCCAGGTAGGGGGAGCCTTGGGTCTGGATTGAAGGTATCTCCTCATCTTTCTCTGTTTCATTCACTTTTTTCGTTGCACTTCCATTGCACTTCCACGGATGTGCACAAGTGTGGCAAGGGGGGTGGGGTCTTCTTAGGGGTCCTGAGATCATAATTTTGTCCAAGTCACATTCTTGACACCCTGATTCCAATTTCTGTGTATAAAGTGCTGGGGATGCAGACTGCTTTTCCTCTCCGTGGCTTCATTTGGGTACACATCTATCTCTTGAGTTCCCTCCCCTCTCTCCCTCAAGCCTACTAACCAAATATATGACTGTCTGACTCAGGCAGGAGCAACTGCTCTCAAAAACCTGGTGGTGATTATTTCAAATGTTTGTCATTCTCCTTTACCCTCCTCACTCTTGGCAGATGTCCTTATCTAGTAGATCACTGAGACCCAGACTCTTTGGTGAGAGCATCTTCACATCCCATCTTCTCCATCCTGCGTCTTCTCCTTCCCTCTTGTCCCAGAGGCACAAGATTCCCTCCTCAAGGGTATATATTGTACTTCCTCCTTCCTCCTGTAGGACCTCATTTCATCAATTATCTCTTTTCTTGTAAGTTTTTGTTTGCAATCCGTTTTTCACACATCCATAAACATTCAAGTTCCTTGCATCTTTACATGTTTTCCTAGCACTACTACTTTAGCTACTCTTGGGGTCTTTCCCTTTCTCCTCCCCTTTTTTTTCTTTCTTTTCTCTCCAAACTTCTTTATACTTGCTTTTCTCACTTCTCTTCCTGAACTACCCTCCCCTTGCAATATGACTTCCAACGTCCTCTGTGTCACTGGTTCTCTTCTTAAACTCCACAGACACCTTCCCTATCTCTTTCACTGGCTGGCTCTTTTTTCTCTTCTTCCCCTTAATATAAGTAGCCTCTTGGGATCTATCCAAGGCTTTTATTAAATACTTCTAGAGTCACTTTCTATCTTTAACAATCACTTTTATTTCTTGAACTTCAGTGCTCACTTTTATGCAGATGGACCAGGTAGGAAGAAAGATTTCCTCTTCCCTTGATCCATCTAGCCATAGTGTAATAAAAGTGCTACAACTCAAAAAGCTATAACTCAGAATACAATTGAGCAATAATTCCATGGGAGGCATAATATAATTGAAGAAATACTTGCTTAAAAGCCAAGAGAGAGGGCTTGTGTTCTGACTCTGTTTCTGAACCTTAGTTTTAGTATATGAAAATACAAAAATTGGACAAAACAATATGAAAAGTTTCTTTCAACTCACAAAATTGATGATTTGTGTAAAGTACTTTAAGGACTTTATTGTCCCAGTGTCTTAGCTTTTGTCTCAGAAAAACAGTTGGCCAACTAGGAAAAGAAATGATTTTAAGATTCTTCTATAACATTTCTGCATAAATGACATTTAAGGAAATAAGCTCCCTGTTAATATTAGTTTTTAATCTTTTTTTGGAGGGACAGGAGGAGAGAAGTTTCAATTTATAATTAGAAAAGAATTGACTTGTCACTACCTAGAATTCAGAAGAGTTGGTGCTGCCATAATAATAGAGTTACTATCATTTAAAAAAATCAGTTTCTACTTCCCAGATTCCTAGGTGTGAAAAGTGCTCTTAGTCTGGTTAAATTCACTTCTTCAGGGGGAAATTGTTACTTTTTATTTCTCATAGGTCACTGAAGAGTATATTTTTTTGTTAGAGGCTAAAGTCTTCAAAAATACTGTAAAATCTAACAATTTGTGTCAAAAACAAACTCCTTTTTAAAAAAATAGGGTATCTCTATACAACTTTTAAATATGTGGCTGACACAAGGGCAATCCCCATGTCACCTTCATTCTTGCCTGCAGCATAGTGGTGAGCAGGATTTCACAGACGTAACACGCTGTCTCTGCTCAAATTGACTGCCCTGATAGCGATAAAGGTCTGCACTGGAAGGCTGTGTTTCCTCCTGTTCCAAGACAGTGAGAGGTCAGCTTTCTAAGGGTTTGCAGGCTCTACCAGAAGCCAAAGTTACAGTAAAGGGAGAGTTTTAAAAGAACAACAAAAATAGCTATTCTAACACATTAAGCAATTTGATTAAAAAAGAAAACTCCTCATACAGTATTTACTCAGTCACACATTTTAAATAACAAAAAACTGTCTAATATGTTATATTCTGCAATATAAGAGGCTAGATTTATATAAACACTGCTATCAGTAATTTAAATATTTTAAGAAGTTCCCTTTCTTGCATTTTATAATCAACCTTTTATTATTTGAAAGGCACTAATGGGTAATTCAAAATAGTGTATCATAAAAAATTAAAAATATCTTTAAATCTTTCCATTGATAAACATTTCTCACATAGGACAGACCATTCAAGCCCAGCTTAAAACCCATTTCTCTCCATTCTGCCATGAGGGAATCTCTGTTTCCTGTGCTCTTGTCTCCTCCCCAGACCCTCACTGCTGAGGACCTCCTTCGACCCTCAGTGTCAATCCGTGGCGCACCTCAGGGGGCATCCAGGAAGGAGTCTATAGTGGCTGAATAGTAACAGTGAAATCGAAAGGCTCGTTATACCTTTCTGGTGGTTCCTCCTTTCCCCACCCAATCCTCACCTAATCCATCCTCCTGTACTCCACACTCATGGGATGGCCCCTGTTTGAGATCCCTGCCTTTCTCAAGGGCTCTGACTCTGCAACCCAGCCCCAGTGAGGACGTGACCTTTCTCCTCACGGTCTACCCTACCCATTAAGTTTAGCTCTGGCTATTGTTCACAAAGTCCCATGATGAGGCACTATTTTGACTTTGTCATTTGTTACATTCTATTTAATTTGCCAGTTTGTTTCTATACATATAATTGAATATGGATGTATCTGATACAGGAAATGTTTTCAAGCAGAGAATGAAGTTTCATGGTGAAAGGCCAGAATTCTTAATCAGCT
This sequence comes from Lepilemur septentrionalis, assembly GCA_963573855.1. NCBI lineage: Eukaryota > Metazoa > Chordata > Mammalia > Primates > Lepilemuridae > Lepilemur > Lepilemur septentrionalis. Next base: position 12,575 of record CAUYMX010077486.1, on the reverse strand, counting down.
GTTTCTGTTTACTGACTTAATGCTAAGAAAAGACAGCATCAACCACCAGAAATTTAAAGCCCTAACCAGCAAAGTGACTCCAGTGAAAAATTACAATGAAGTGTTTGAATTTCAGAGGGCATTTCAGCTGGATTGAAAACTGCATAAGATGAAAGGATAAATAGAGTCTGGAGTATTAAAATTAAGATATTGAATAGTACAGGTGCTACTTGTCAATAAATTTTGCAGTAGGTTTTGCATAGATTAGCCAAAATACCCTCAATTTATTAGGATGTGGCTATTTATGTAAAAATCCTGATGCAGAAAAATCAACATGAAGATTAGCAAATATAATAATATATACTTATTCATAGTATAGAACTTTTATTGTCAGATAAAAGAAATTATTTGCAATTAAATGAATTTGAGCTATGAGCAGAGAGCCTTAGCATTACCTAGTGATTGTATTTCCAACTACCTAACAGGAAGGAGGAGAAAGATAGGTCAAAAGTGAAAGAAGTTGATTGCTGATCACTGGAGTTGCTGGGAATCAGTGCTCGGGCTAGTACAAAGTAAGGGAACTGTAAGGTGCACAGATAGACATCATGTCTTAAGGACAATGAGCCAAAAGTAGAAAAAATTGTAAACGATTATAATTTTACTTTATTGTCTCCTTAGGTATTGTAGTTGAGAATGTTTCATGTCTCTCTTTAGTTCAGCTCTGGCTCTCACATGACCACCAGCCACAACTAACTGGCTGTCCTGGTCAAACTTAAAAGTCTCTGCAGTTCAGTCTGATGACATGTGTGTCTAAACACAAAATCCTATCAGATTGGATAAGAATGCACGAGCTCCAACACCTCTTAAATGCCTTGTTCAGTATTTTTGTTCATTTTTGTTTTCTAGTGGTTCATGCCTGTAATCCCAACACTCTGGAAGGCCAAGGCCGGAGAATTGCTTGAGGTCCAGAGTTCAAGACCAGCCTGAGCAAGAGCGAGACCCCCATCTCTACAAAAAAAAGAAAAATTACTGGGCGTGCTGGCACGTGCCTGTAGTTCCAGCTACCCAGGAGGCTGAGGCAGGAGGATTGCTTGAGTCCAGGAGTTTGAGGTTGCAGTGAGCCATGATGACACCACTGCACTCTAGCCTGGATGACAGAACAAGACCGTGTCTCAAAAACAAAAACAAAAACAAAAAAACAACAACAAAAATGTAGGCCAAGGACTAAGAGGCAGAGTCCCGTGTGCGGTGCCTCCCCTTGCCTACTCCCGTGGGAGAGCAAGCAGTCCTCCTGGAGTCAGACAACTGACTGTGAATGGGGATCAGGTGTGAAGATTCTTAAAATCCAGCTCATGGATTTGAAATGTGAACTTACCAGTGTTTTTATTATTATTAGGGTACAGCTTGTGAAATGTGTACATTGTGTCTTTCCTAGCACCAAAGGGGCAAATATTGTGAAAAACATTTTCATTCAGTTTGGGTCATCGTGCACATAGATACTCTGATTGGTCAGCCTGGGTCAGGTGACCACTTCCTTGTCAAGGGGTACAGAGAGGACACTACAATAGTAAGCAATCCAGAACCAAATGGAAGGATGGTCCCCCAAAGAACGGAGGCATATTGTTGTCAAATGAAGGAAGGAAGGATGCTGGGCAGTTAAAACAACAGATATCATCATGGTGCTTATTTTCCCACAGTCCATTTATATTATGAATATAGTTTTTCTTCTAATTAATTATATATTTGGCTCAATAAAAATATATTAGTTTGTGATGATTTTCAACACAGCAAGTTATTTCTTAAATGTTCATGATTCACTATTCTTCTCATTCCTTTTTAAAAAATGCAAAAACTTTGAAAAACAGAATTGGTTTATAGCTACTTTAGAACTTTGCTTCTGTCTGAGCTTAAATATTTGTGTAGATCCTTATGACAATTTGAGAAAACTAGGTATAGAACAAAGAAGAATGAAGAAGACTTAAAAATTTAGCCTGAAGTAAGGAACATGCATCTACTTAAGCAGTGAGAACTCTGGGGGATGATTTACAACCTGAGCAATTTGCAATGAGTAAATGATAGTGATGTTATTAAACAAGTACTGCATACATAATTCTGTCCTTAATTTCCATGAAATGGGCACTTACTTAGATTTTTCTTTTCAAACGAAAAGGTTAATTGAATTTTTTAATGATAAATGTGGATTAATTTAAGAGCTAATATATTAGAAAAAACTATTTTCATGTATTTTTCTGAAGTCCCCAAATCATGAATAGATTAATTACCTAATGTTTATCTGTACATCAATTTCTGGGAACATGGAACATATTTTCTATTAGAAATAATGTTATACTCACTGATTGGGTGCTCCATACTCCATGATAGCCCGTGAAAAGCTACCAGAATATATGTGACTTGTTATATTATGAAAGCCACCTATGATAATGTTTCCATGGGAAAAGATGTTCAGGCCTCTAATTTGGGATTCTAGCAGCACAGTTTCCTTCTCATCCTCCTATCCCATCTTCTCTGGATGTGAGGAGTGAAGATTTTCTTAGCTCTCGGTCTTCAGCATCTGTGATAGGCTGGTGGGCAAGGAGGGACTAGGGATGAAGGACAGAAGCATTCCAAGGAGGCCAGAGCAGGGGATAGAAGGGAGAGGGTAAAGGGTAGGATTTGGGAATTCAAGAAAAAAAACAAAACAAAACTTAATTCCTGAAAGCTTAATCAGAGGTGTGGACTGGTCAGGCAGGTAAGTGATTGCTAAACTGAACGAAGGGCTGACAAGACAATTTTTACCAGGAGCTGATGATACGGGTTATCCAGGCAAAATTCACAGCCCAAGTTAAGATAGGCTGGCTTTTAGAGGAGCTTTCCTTAGAGAGCAAAGTGCTAAAATCAAGAAGGAAGGTGGCTCTCTGGTCAGGAGTCTGTGCCCAAGAAATCAGAACCACAGCTGGGAGGGTAGCTGCTAGAGGAGGGGAGACTGAGAGATGAAACATGAAAGATGAAGAGGTGAATCAAAGAACAAACCAGATTGTGCAATTGATGCAAATTAATGTAAGGGATAGATGAGGCTAGGAGGCTAATTGTTTCTGGACAAATTTGTAGCGTTTAAAGATCCGAATTAACCTATGTGAACCACTCTTTCGTTGCAGAAAACATGGCCATTCTTGACTGGATCTTAAGGATGATTCTGATAGAAGACAGGGATCCAGGAGGAAGAATTTCATATGTGAGAAGATGGCAGCAGGGAGAAGTTGGTAAATACATTTCACATAGACCTACCATGACTTCTAGGCCACCCTTTTTATTTTTGTCTTCTGTCCCTTGTGTAGCTGCATCCAAACTAAAGTTCTGTGTTAGTTTCTATTTTATTCTCTAGTAGTTGTCTTACTCTCTACTCTTCTTTCGTATTTTCATTTATTAGACAAACAGACATTTAAATTTAAATATTCCCCCACCTTTCATTGTTTTGTGGTAGGCATGTAGTCCTTCTGATGTTTTCTAAAGGTCTTTGCTGCTTGTATTGGTGAAAAAATCGGATACGATGAAAAATATTCCTCCTCTGCTTTCTTCCTCTATGCAACATTTGTCCTGTATGCTAGAGAGTAATGCAGAAGCTTGAGTAAAAGCCAAAACTCCATGTACAAGCCAGTGATCTTTGTATAAAAACAACTGAAGGCAGAGCCTGGATCATTTTAGAGAAAATCCAGGTGGCATTAATCCAGGTGTTTCTTCCTAGGATCCAAGGCAGTCATACTGGCTCAGGAGAGAGAAGCAGGCAGGAAAGGACAGCTAATCCACTGGGAGATGTGAATATAAAATGTGACAATCCAAGGGCAGGGAAGCATCAGTGTAACCAGTGCCTCTGTAAATGCTTGAGATAATACAATGCAGAATCTTTGCATAAGTGATTTTGCTCACTTGTAGTCTGTTCACTTTTTATACTTGTCTCCAAGGAGAGAAGATTATAAAAAGCACATTATCAAAGAACGTCTATCTAAAATTGAAGTCATACTCTGGAGCAAACTTGAAGGCGTGGGATTGACATCATACCATGTGAACACACTAGGTTTCAGTAGAGCATAAATTAATTTTCTCTCATGGGAAGAAGTCAGTCATTATAATATCACTACGGTTATTTTGAAGCACCTGCTGGCCTATTGATAAAAATTGAATCCAATCACAAGCTATGTGATGGCTTATTTTTTTCCAGGTTTATTTTGAAATTTTCAGAAAATTTAAATCATAGAGTAAATTAGACAGAGGAAAGTTCAATTTTCATCACTAAAAACAAATACAACAATTGTTCTTTACTACTTTAGGTTAAATACCTTCTGATCAATTTTCTTCTCAGTGTGCAAGGGCAAGCATATTCTTGCAAATCCCTCAGTAGTGGTTATACAAAGAAGCAGCTAGCCTGCAACACTATAAAACACTTTCCTCTCTTCCTGGGCCCTAAAACTGTATGTTTCACTAGAGTCTCTAACTTCTAAAGTCATTTTGCAGCCTTGTGCAATTCAGTCATTTCCTTTTGTGTACCTGCTTAGAATGTAACAGCTGAAGTGGCAATAATATGAAATTGGTCATAAAGTGGTCCATGTATTCCTTAAGGTCATATAACTTGGATTTTCATTATAACCAATAATATAGCATCATTTTCAGTATACATTCTGGAATCTTGTGCTAGTTCCTGCTATTCAAAGACTTGTTAAGGAAAATAGTTAGGCTCTGACTAAATAAAATCAAGAAAATTGATTCTATCATTATGAATACAATAAAAGTTCATCCTGTTTTTAATATCAGAGTGTATACTTCAAAATCAGCTCACAAAAATGTGGTTTCAACTCTTTACATATAGAACTAAGCCATTATAAATTTCCTTAAAATGGTAAGTTTTAAGGTGAAATCATAATACTTATTTCATTATACTATTATATTTATTATCAAAGGATAATGTTTTTTAAAAATTATTATTGAAACACTCTAGTAAAATAGAGCAGGGGGCAGAGTTATGGGGGAAGAGGAAGAGTCTTAACTATTCCTCCTGACATAGGAGCAGAAGCTGATCCAAAGGAAAAACGATTTAAAAAGCTCTATTGTCACCTCACTCACAATTTTCAGGAACATCTTCCAGTAGGATCGTGGTGGTACCTTAGTTGTGAATCAAACCCCTTCTTTTTTAGAAAACTATACAGAAAAACATGAATAAAAATATATACATACAACTCACAAACTATACATTGAAGAAATATTGAAGGGCCAGAAAAACTGCAAATTGCAGCATAAATGGTTGAGTGAGCCAAAATACCTAAGACCAGCAGAGCCTGAACAGGCAGTGCTATGGTCTGAATGTTTGTGTCCCTCCAAAATTCATGTTAAAACCTAACTCCCAAGGTAATGGTATTAAGAGGTAGGGCCTTTGAGAAGCGATTAGTCAGCAGCCCTCGTGAATGGGATTAGTGCTCTCAGGAAAGAGGTTTGAGGGAGCCCTTTCATCTTTGTGCCAGGTAAGAACACAGGGAGAAGGTGTCAGCTTTGAAGCAGACAGCAAGCCCCCACCAGACACTGAATCTGCTTGCACTTTGATCTTGGACTTCTCAGCCTCCAGAAGTATATAAGCAATACATTTCTGTTGTTTATAAATATATCAGTCTAAGGAATTTTGTCATAGCAGCCTAAAAGGACTAAGTCTAGTAGCAACAAGTATACCAGTTAACTTTTCATTTTCCCTTTCTATACTTTAAAAGGAAGTACTATGTGCAGCCCACACTTAAGGAGTAGGGATTTATGCTCCACCTTCTTGAAAGTAGAGCATCTACATAAATTGTATGAATTCATCTGCATGGAAAATTTGTCTATCCTCTCCTCTCCCCATTTATTTACTAATTCAATCCATCATTTCTTTAATGTTCATTGTGGACTTACAGATATTTATTTTATATTTTGGGTGACTGTTTAATACTATGTTGTGCATTTTTTTGCTCACATTGTTCCAGTTTTGAACTTTGGGAGCTCTTTCAGTTGGCACCTCTGTTCATTTGATATATCCTCATTGTTGTGTGGCCTTCTTCTCCAAAACCCAGAACTTCAGCTGAATTATGAGAAATTAGACAAATCCCAACTGAGGGACATTCTACAAAACTCCTCAAAAATGTCAAATTTATTTCAAAAAGTAAAAATTAAATAGATAATGATGAAAAATGAGACAATTCACAAAGCAAAATCTGTTTCCTTAAAAATGTCAATAAAATAGAAATAAAATTCTGGAAAGCCTAGTCAAGAACAAAACAATAGATAAAACACAATAAATATTAGAAATTGGAGAAGGAGCATAATTACCTATGTGATGTGGATTAAAAATTGCAAGAATAGTTAGTATTCTTCCAGTACTAGTATTGTATGCATAAGCATATTATTCACTGAGTAGAAATAATCAGAAAAGCAGAAGGCTGTTAACAGTACAGATCAGAGGAAAATAGAACAATCTCTTCAAAGTGCTAAGGTAAAGTAATTTTCAATATAGAATTCTCTACTTGGTGAAATTAGCATTTAAGACTGAGGGTAAAATCAGATTTCAAACAAAAACGAGAAAGAAAATCAACAAATGAGTAGACACTATAAAAATAGATTGAAGGAAATAATAAAGATAAGAACAAAAATTAGTTCAATAGAAAACAAAGGAAAACTAGAGACCATCAACTAAACTGGAGGTTGGAAAACTATGGCTCGTGGGCCAGTTTAAGGCTGTGATCTGATTTTGTATGGCCCTGGAGCTAAGAATTGTCTTTACATTGGTAAATGTTAGATAAAAACAAAAACCAGAGATGTCATCAAGATGGCTGACTAGAGGCACCCAGAAAGGAATGACCAAAACGGACAAACAAACAACAACAACAAAACCCAAATAGATAAGCACACATAGAATAGAGCATCTAAAGGTCAACAATGGAATTCAGCAGGGAAGTGACAAAGATCCCATGAGGGACAGAAAATTGAGATAGTAGCATACAGAGGAAGATGAAGCAGGTAGCTGCGATTGGCTAGGAGCCAAGAGGGATTCCCTATTTCAGGGAAAAGTGAGCTGGAGATCCCCAGAAGTGCATATTACCACCATAGATGCCTGCAACTTTAACTACAGAAGAGCTCCTCAATCCTCACAGGCCCTGGGCCTAGCATAGAAAGCTCCCTAGAGTTCATGTGACCACATTGTCCCAGAGAGGGAACTCCATTCTGCCCCCCACCACCACTTCAGACCCCAGCTGCTGCAGTATGGCATCATTTGAGAGCAGAGCCACCACCAGACTACCCCAGGGCCCAATAGCTCCTGCACGTCGACATCCCTGGGGCCTTGCCGACATCCCACAGTATCCACCAAGAGAGCTGCAGAATCATCAAACCAGCTTGATCAAGCAGTGCAGCCATGTCCCTGGCACCCAAGCCCATGCAGCACCCTAAACTCCAGGGAATACTCCGCTGCCCCCTGAACATAAGGAGACAAAACATGTACTTTTTAGAACCCTCAATCCAGGCTGGCAAAAAAAAAAAAATGAAAAGAAAAAAGAAAGAATGGAAGGAAGGAAGGAAGGAAAGAAGGAAGGTAAAGAAAAAGAACAAAATAAAAAGAAATGAAGAAAGTCATATATTGGATATATATGTGATGCCATTAATTTAACAAATATTCACAGTTTGGGATTTCCAGAAGGATAAAGATAGAGAAAGTTAAAAAAAAACCTATTTAATGAAATAATAGCTTAAAAATCTCCAAGTCTTGGGAAAGATTTAGACATTCAGATACAGGAAATTCAAAGAAATCCAAATGCAATGGTCCTCCCTGAGGCACATTGTAGTCAAATTGCCAAAGTTAAAGACAGAAAGAAAATTCTAAAAAGTAGCAAGAGAAAAGCATCAAGTCACATATTATGGAACCTCCATTAAACTAACAGCAGATTTCTCAGCAGAAAGCTTATAGACCAAGAGAGAATGGGAAGATATATTCAAAGTGCTAAAAGAAAAAGAGAGCTGACCCAAAATATTGTGTCCAGCAAACGTATCTATCATAAATGAAAGAGAAATAAAGTCCCAGACAAGCAAAAACTGAGAAAATTCATGACTACTAGACCAGACTTACAAGAAATATTTAAGAAAATCCTACATCTGCAAGCAAAAAGACAATAATCATCAAAGGGAAAACACACAAAAGTATAAGACTCACTGGTAGAGCAGATACACAAAAGAGAAAGATAAAGGAATCAAATATTATCACTACAGAAAACCACCAAACCACAAAAATAAATAATAACCAAGGAAAAAAAGAACAAAGGATATACAAAACAATCAGAAAACAATTAAAATGACAATAGTAAGTCGTCACCTGTCAATAACAACCTTGAATGTAAACAGTTTAAATTCCCCAATTAAAAGGTGTAGATTGGATAAATGGATTAAATAAAAACAAGATCTAACTATATTCTGCCTATAAGAAACTCAGTTGGCCTATAAAGACACACATAGACTTAAAGTGAAGGAAAAAAAAGATACTGCATGCAAATGGAAACCAAAAGAATTCAGGGGTAGGTATACTTATATCAGGCAAAATAGATTTTACATCAAAACACATAAAAAGAGACAAAGAAGTCATTAATGGCAGGGGGGCCAATTTAACAAGAGCATATAACAATTATAAATATATACTCACCAAACACCAGAGCACCCTCTTATGTAAAACAAATATTATTACACTTAAAGAGATATACCACAATATAATAATAGTTGGGGAGTTCAATATCCCACTTTCAGCACTGGACAGATCATGTAGGCAGAATATCAACAACAATAAAAACAAAAATCAGATTAAACTGCACTGTAGACCAAATGGGCCTAACAGATATTTAAAGAATGTTTCATCTAACAGCTACAGAATACACATTCTTCTCTTCAGCACATGGAACATTCTCCAGCATAGACCATACATTAGGCTACAAAACAAGTCTCAACTTTAAAAATAATTGAAATCATATCAACTATCTTTTCAGACCACAATGGAATAAAACTAGTAACCAATAACAAGAGGAAGATTGGAAATTGTACAAATATCTGGAAATTAAACAACATGCTCTTGAATAATCAAGGGGTCTATGAAGAAATTAAGAATGAAATAAAAAATTTCTTGAAACATATGAAAATAGAACCACAACATATCACAACCTATGGGATACAGAAAAAAACAGTACTTAGAGGGAAATTTATAGCAATAAATGTCTGCATCAAAAAGTAGAAAGAGATCCATGCTCTAGCCCTGGCACTGCCGTTAATTAGAAAACCAGCTTTGACCAACTCTCTTAAACAATCTTGGGCTTCAGTTTTCTCACCTGTAAATTGAGAGATTTTGAATTTTCCTGATCTCCTAGGTCCCTTCTTGCTCCAAGACTTTATTGGACCCTATATAATAGCAGGAGAGGCTTGGGCATAGAAAAATAAGCGGTAGCTCCTGAGAGATGCTTTCAGCCTGTGGCAGAGCCAACCTAAAATCACGGTCTCTGCGTCACCGCTCCGTGAACTGCAAAGCAACCAACCAAGCCTGAAAATTGGTCATCAATCAGTGCTCCTTATAAAACAAACTTGTAACTGCCTTCCTCTCTAAAAAGAAAGTGACCTTCAGTTGACAAATAATTCACAGTTACCAAGTTGTGTTACTTTCTTGTGAAATAATTATTTTTTTCTAGTTAGGAAATAATTAAAAGGAGGGAGAAAGAAGAGAATGAGATGCAAGTGTGTGACTGTGAATGAAAGTTCTTTGCATGTGTTTGATGCAATGTGATTAACTTTTCTTTTTGGTATTATAGAAATCATCTGTGCTTTTGTTAATCTCTTCATTCATACTTGGTGAGAGGAAGTAGCTGGACATAATTGTACATAATACAAAGAAGTTTACATCTCATAATAGTCATGTATATGCTAGCTCCTTTTTGGTTACGGCTAAGAGTGATTATGCTTTCTCTTAATGAAGTAGTTTAATGGAAAGAACACAGGCTTTAATCAATAAGGATCTGGTTCTAGATCTTTCATTTACTCACTATGTAATTGTGGACTATTCATTTATTCTCCCTGGGCCTTAGTTCATCTTGTTTATTTACCTCTAAGGTGTTCACGAAAATGCTTGGTTTGCCTGTCTCATTCATCGTGAGGCACAAATGAGATTATACATATGAAAAACCCTTTGCTAGGTTTATCAGATGTCATTGAGTGAGACTAACGTAGTGTCTGTGAACCTGGTCAGAACACAGGGAAATTTGATACAGGGCACCATAGATGACCCATTCAGACTTCTTGAAGCGATGGTTCATTCATTTCTTTTTTAATTACCTGCATCAGGTGTAAGCCCTGGCTCACAATATAGTTCTCAAAGTGTGGCTCTTGAACTTGCAGTGCCAGCATCACCTGGACACTTGTTAGAAATGCACACTTCCGTGCCCCACTCAAGACTCACTGAAGCAGAAACTTCTTCTAATCTGTGTTTTTAAAAGCCCTCCAGATGATTCTGGTACACACCAGCTTGAGAACTACACCTGTAACAATCTTTTCACCTGATTTTGGGTGAGACATTCTGAACAGAAGGGGGAGGCCTTTTTGCCCTTTCTTTCTGCAGACTCACTCACTTGGATGTGGATGTCTCACTCCCTTGACTTCTCATTTGTCTCTGGAGGCTCATAGCAGTCTTTGTCTTTTTTTAAGGAATGTAGGCTTTGTGTGCTCTTTTTTTCCCCTACCTTTAGAGACATTTCATCCTATGATCAGACTTCTTAACATTTCTACCATCAAAGAAATTTTTTCCCCCTTCACCTCTACATGCCCTGCTGTAAATTGAGAATAAATGCATTGCTGGCAAGGTCCTTGGGGTGCACAGTATCTTGAACAAATGTGGCTGAATACATTTACCATTTGTGTGTGCCTAGCTCCAATCTCTTGTCTGAGATCAGATAAGGACACCTGCTATTTTAGATATCTCAGTTGCCTATGTCAGAAACTAGAGAAAGTCTTAGTAAGAGATGAACCACTGAATAACTGCTTAAATGTGTCTTTGGGGACTAATACTTTGGAGTTTGCTTTGGAATAGAAATGTAGTCTCTTCAGTATTACAGGCGTGTGTGTGTGAGAGAGAAAGAGAGAATTGGGATTCAGAGATGGGCTTCCAGGGAGGGAGGGTAAGGTTGGAGGAAGCAACACCACCTGATAATCTACCTGTACGATGTAAGTGCAGATTCTTAGCAACTCATTTGCCCTTTCTCATGGGTATTTTCACAGCCACTTGGCCTCCTACCATGATTTTGCACTCAGATTTCTAACAGTTTATGTAATAGAGATATTGTGCTTTTAACTTTCAGAGCCCTTTTGCTTATTGTGCTGAGCAGGACCCAAAGCCTCACTATATCTGATAGTAACCCTGCTCTTTAATATCTCTTTGAAAAAAGGAACCGTGTCCTTAGCTGAAAACTAATCCAGCTACCCTAGTTGTGTTAGAACAACCCAGGCAGCAAGGACTCAACCAAAACCGTCCAGTAGGTGCACTCCATATTAGATGGTGCCACTAATTATTAATAAATCTGCTGTTTAGAGGAGATTGAAGATGAGAACAAGGCAGCAGTAGAACTGCAAACACACACACACACACACACGTGCGCACACACACACACACCATAGAAAAAGGAAGATATTAGAACAGAATGAGCTAAAATGGAACTATTGTTCCATTAAAAATAAAATTTTATCTCTCTTAAAGTTTCCCAAGTTTATTTCTGTCCTTTACAAGATAAAAAGCAAAATGAACACATACATGTTATCTCATTTTTACATGTAATGATGACATAGAATTTTAAAATTTACAAAGTGGTTCCAAATACCACATATTTTATTCTCAAAAACCCATGGGGTTGGATGTTTTTACCATGATCTCCAATTTTTAGATCTATGTTTCTCAAACTGTGGGGTGTGTCCTACTGGTGATCTTGGGGTGACTTTAAGTAGTTCTCTTGCATGGTATTAAATGTAACTGAATTATCTTACAAAAGAGTGTATTTTTTGTTGTTGTTGTTGTTGTTATTCTTGAGACAGGGTCTTGCTCTGTTGCCCAGGCTAGAGTGAAGTGGCATCATCATAGCTTACTGAACCTCAAACTTTTGGCATCAAGCAATCTTCTTCCTGCCTTAGCTTCCTTAGTAGCTGAGAATATAGGCACACACCATCATGCCCAGCCAATTTTTAAATTTTTTTGTAGAGATGGGGTCTCACTCTTGCTCAGGATGGTCTCGAAATCCTCAGTTCAAGCAATCCTCCTGCCTCGGCCTCTCAGAGTGCTAGGATTATAGGCGTGAGCCACTGTGTTCAGCCTATTAGATTATTTTTAAGTGGTCTATAACACTTAACACTAATTGTAAACATATTTATTTGTTTGTTGTTTTTTTTAATTAATTAATTAATTTTATTTTTATAAATTTAGGGGTACAAGTGGTTTTCTGTGACATGGATGAATTGTACAGAGGTGATGTCTGGGTTTGTAGTGTACCTGAAACCTGAATAGTGTACATAGCACCGGATAG
>CAUYMX010077484.1:0-17765 GCA_963573855.1 Lepilemur septentrionalis | reverse complement strand
TTACTCACAGCTCCCTGTCTGGTCTTAGCTTGAGTTATCACCTCAACCAGCCGGTTCTGGCATTTGACCCACTCCCTGGAAACTTGATCTGAGCTTGTTGAATAAGCTTTAAGAGACATGGGGAGCTAGAGCTGCCCCAGTCGTGTGCCTGGAAATGCTGCTGGCTGACGGAGCAGCCGTCTCCGGAGGGACACGCTGGACACAGCCTTCTGTGTTCTGCACAGGGGCTCTTCCTCCACTGGCCCTCTCCCCCATATGAATGACAGTTTTGATTTGGGGCTGGAAAGCTTTCCAGAGTGAGTGATCTGTGGCAAAGGTAAAACCCTGTCAGCTTGTCAGCTCTGCAACTTGCTTTAAAATGCTAAGGGGCAGTGAATTAAACAGGATTAGGATCAGGAGTGAAGTAGATTTGAGTTCAAGTCCAACATCACCACTTAGCTCAACCTGGGGTTAAGCTTACTGGTAACCTGGGGTTACCTTACTTCTCTGGACCTCAGATCTTTCATCTATAAATGAGTGATGCTAAGAGTAGCCACTGAGAGAATTCTTTTAAAGATTACCTAAATAAACACAGGTAAAGTGTTCAGTATAGCACCTGACTCATAGTAAGTGCTCAGTAAATATTAGTCAGAAAAACTTATCTAAAAAAGAAACAAATGTTATTGCTCTGTGGAAACCCATTTAATTTACTGAAGTCTGTGAATGTCTAGATAATAGATAGGGATACAAGGGTAGAAAATTGAGTCCAACCGGGGAGTGAGAAACACTATGGGTGCAGGCAAGAAAGACCTACAGGTTTCTACCACAAGGGGGCGCTTTATTAAAAAAAAAAAAAGAAAGAAAGAAAACCAGAAGGATCTGCGAACCTGCCGGAGTTCATTCTCCTTTGGGCTTTGAGTCTCCTGAAGTCCAGAATCAAACGGGAGCAAAGTGAGTAACAGAGTTCACCCAGAAGGTCACAGCAGCTCAGGGACTCCAGCTCACTAAAAAAGACAAAATTTAATCATAAGATCATAGGACACTTCCCCTCTCCAACACCTCACCATCGCATCCACAGGGCTCCATGATAACAACAGTGATGACAAACAGAGAGACTGCTAAAGATCACAGACACTATTTAAGTAGTTCTTAGGGGAAACTCAAAGATAACAGAGGAGAAAAACAGCAACGACAGCAATATCCAAAAGACAAGGAAACAAGCCTCTGGCACTCTCAGCTATACCAGACATTAATCACAGCTCGCCTCCTAGCAAAATTAACATAAAGCCTCACAGTAAAAGTCTAATTACCTCAGTTCCTCTTACATGATACATTATGTTTGGTTTTCCACAAAAAATTATAAGGTTCTGTGCCAGTCTTGAGTCTGAAAAAAAATTATAAGGCATGCTAAAAGGCAAGAAAAAAAATAGTCTGAGGAGACAAAGCAAGCATCGGAACGAGACTCAGACATGACAGAGACTTGAGAACTATCAGGGAATTTAAAATAACTGTCATTAATGTTGAGGCTCTAATTCACAAGGTGGATAACAGGCTGGAACAGATGGATATTATAAGCAAAAAGATGGAGTCTCTAAGAAAGAATCAAAAGGAAACACTAGGAAAAAACTCACTTTAACAGAAATGAAGAATGTCTTTGATGGGCTCATCAGTAGATTGAACACAGCTGAGGAAAAAATCAGCCTACTTGTAAAAATGTCAATAGAAATTTACCAAATAATATGCAAAGAGAAAAAAGAATGAAAGAAAAAGAAACAGAATATCTAAGAAAACTGGGACAATTATAAAAGGTACAACATGTACACAATGGGAAGAAATAAAGAGATAACGGAGTGGCAGAAATATTTAAAGTAGTAATGACTGAGAACTTTCCAAAATTAATAACAGACACCAAACCATAGATCGAATAAGCTCAAAGAACACCAAGCAGAATAAATACAAAAAGACTACACCTAGGCACATCCCATTTAAACTGAAGAAAACTGAAGACAAAGAGGAAATTTTTAAAGAAGTCAGACAAAAGAAGCATCCTACCTAGAAAAGAACAGGATAGAATTACATTAGACTTTTCACCATAAACCATGCAAGCAAAGAAGAGAATAGAGTGAAATATTTAAAGCATCGAAAGAGAAAATCACTAACCTAAAATTCTGTATTCGGTAAAATTTTCTTTCAAAAGTAAGAAAGAATTAAAAACTTTCTCAGGCACACAAAAACTGCAGGAATTGGTAGCCAGTAGACCTGCCTTGCAAAAAATGTTAAAAGAAGAAATTCTTCAGAGAGAAGGAAAATTGTATGTCAGAAACATAGGTTAAGGCTGGGTGTGGTGGCTCACACCTGTAATCCTAGCACTTTGGGAGGCTGAGTCAGGAGGATCACTTGAGGTCAGGAGTTCAAGACCAGCCTGAGCAAGAGTGAGACCCTCATCTCTAAAAAAATAGTAAAATTAGCCAAGCATGGTATTGTACACCTGTAGTCCCAGCTACCTGGGAGACTGAGTCAGAAGAATCACTTGAGCCCAGGAG
Source organism: Lepilemur septentrionalis (assembly GCA_963573855.1). Taxonomy (NCBI): domain Eukaryota; kingdom Metazoa; phylum Chordata; class Mammalia; order Primates; family Lepilemuridae; genus Lepilemur; species Lepilemur septentrionalis. Next base: position 15,243 of record CAUYMX010077484.1, on the reverse strand, counting down.
TTTGAAGTTGCAGTGAGCTATGACAATGCTGCTATACTCTAGCCTGGATAATAGCATGAGACCCTGTCTCAAAAAAGAAAAAAAGAAAAAGAAAAAAGAAACAAAGAACAAGTTCAATGAATAGAAAACAGTTACAACTACAGTAGATATAATCCAACTGTATCAGTAATCATTTTAATTTTGAATGTTCTAAGCACACCAGTGAAAAGATAGAGACTGTCAGAGTGAATTTTAAAAAACAAGACCCAACTATATGCTGTCTGTAAGAAACCCACTTTAAATATAAAGACACATAAAGAGATAGAGAAAGATATATCATGTTAACACTAATTTTTTGTTTGCTTGTTTTTGTTTTTTTTGAGACAGGATCTTGCTCTATGACTGAAGGGCAGTGGTATGATCATAGTTCACTGCAACCTTGAACTCCCAGGCTCCAGCCTCTCCAGTAACTAGAACTACAGGTGCATGCCACCACACTCAGCTAATTTTTTTTGTGTTTTTGTTGTAGAGATGAGGTCTTGCTTTGTTGCCCAGGCTGGTCTCAAATTCCTGGCCTCAAGCAATCCTGCTGCCTCAGGGCTCCCCAAATACTGGGATTACAAGCATGAGCCACCATGCCTGGCCAACTAACACTAATTTTTTAAAAAGCTTTTTCATTTTTATAAAGTGGCTACATTAATCTCAAACAAAGAAGATTTCAGAACAAATAAAATCATCAGGGATAAAGAGGACCTTTATTACATAATAATAAATGGGCCTATTCTCCAAGAAGACATAACATAAAATATAAAATATTTTCAAAACATATCTGTTGAAACACTTGTATCTAAATATGCAAAATCTCTCAAAACTCAACAAGAAAGCAAACAACCCTTTTGTAAATGGTTAAAACATCTAAAAGTGTTCAAAAGATCTGAACAGACACCCCAACAAAGATGATATACAGATAACAAATAATCATATGACAAGATGCTCAACATCATATACCATTGGAAAATTATAAATTAAAATAAAACATCCCTGCACACCTATTAGAATGACTATAATACAAAGAACTTACATCACCAAATGTTGGAGAGGATGTGGAGCAACAGGGACTGCTGGTGGGAGTACAAAATGGTACAGCCAATTTGGAAGACAGTTTGGAGGACAAGGATACACAGTTTTACCATATGACCCAGCAGTTGTGCTCCTGGGTATTTACTCAATTGAGTGCGTAAGAAAACTTATGTCACACAAAAGCCTGCACATGAATGTTTTATTCATAATCTCCAAAACTGGAAGCAACCAAGATGTCCTTCAATAGATGAATGGATACACAAGCTGTGTTATGTCCATATAATGAAATGTTATTCTGTTGTAAAAAGAAAGGAGTTATCAAGCCACAAAAAGACATGGAAGAACCTCTTTATGCTGGTCCAGGAACTAGGCTGAGAGACCCACACAGAGCTTGTGGGCCATTCTCCCAGGGTAAGTTAACAGAGCCTAATGTAAATACATTTCCTAAAGAGAGCAAGCCACTGATGGCACTTTACATTGTGAATGCCACCTGCTCATGCTAGCTGTTGGGCAGGGCATCCTATTCTTCTGCAGGAATCTACCTAAAGAGTTGAATAAGATCGCAAGATTTATTAGGTAAATAAAACACTCTACACACAAGATTAGGCCTCATCCTTGGGGCTTTTTCTGTGAAAGTGGTCAGAATCAAAATGGAGTCACTAATGTTAAGAAAACACAGACAAAAACCCTGACAAATAGAGCCAGGGAAGGCCATAAAGAAGGGTTCTCACACCTGTATACCTGATAACAAAAACTATCACAAACCAGCAAAAACCACAACCTTGCACAAAAGTCATTGCAACCTTACACGAAAAATATTTCTGCAAGGGCATCTACCCAGCAGCTGCCCGTCCAATCTCACACTGGCATCACACTTGTTATTGATCTGTGTAGCCAAGGATAATTTCAAAACAATTATGTAATCCTAGTGAATTTTTCTTTTAAAAACTTTTGTCTGCCTTTAACTCCCTGAACACGCACATAGTTTACTATAGCATGTGTATTCCCATGGCAATACTTCATTCTCAAATACATATCTTTTTCTTTTAGAGAGCCTCTCTCTGTTATCTACATTGACATCCTCTTCATATTACAGTAAATTCTAATTGGATTTTCCTCATTTACTATAAGAATGATACCTAAGTTTCAGCACTAGAAATTTGGACAGCTCTGTGTCTGCCTTTGTTCTCCCTTCTGAGGGCTTTTGAGAAGACAAAGTCAGAAACTCTAGAACTTTCATCTCCACAAGGAATAGGGTAAAAAGATGGCTCTTTAAACCATAACTACAAATTGACCGTCCTCTACTGCCTGACCCTACCAGCCACTTTCAGAACTCTTGGGGTTTCCCAGGTTGTCAAATCAGAGTTCTGACTTTCCTTCTAATGAAGGAAAGTTTTCTTCCCTACATACTCAAGAGGAAGGATTCCCATGGAAATAATGAACCTGCTACTCTATCTTACATCAGTTTGAAATTTAAATCTTTATTTTCAGAGAAAGTTATGACAATATTAATCTGGAAGGGTTTTCAATAAACTTATTGATTCTTTAACTCATCTTTTCTGTACTTGGAGTCCAGGGAAGGACAGACTTTACACCACTCCCATCACGTGTCTATCAGTCCAGATGATACATAATTTCAAGACTAAGGGCTGCTAAGAATGCCCCACACACAAAAAAAGAGAGCCAAACTTGGTGGCTCCTTAGGCCTCAGTTCAAATCGTAATGATAATAATAATTGGCATTGATAGAATGATGCTTTATATTCAATTCAACAAAAAGCTGGGCAATGCAACTCTTAGCAGTGGATCAAAAAAAAAAAAAAGCTGGGCAATGTTTTAAATGTTATCCTAGTTGATCCGGTGTCCTAAGACATTATCGGATATTCAGGCACTATGCCTGGTCTCAGAGGCAGCTCAATTCCCAGCACAAACATTTGCTGACATGTCTCAGATAATACCTAGATTGTAGCCAGTCTGAGCACAGGCTTTCCTCCCCAAGACAAAAAAGCTGGGGTGAGTTGGGATAATATGTTTGTTCACCTTCTGGCTCTGGCACTCCAGGTGTGTGGGGTAAAACACCCTTTGCTGGGCTGAGAGACATTGTTTTCACCCTCCTGATGGGGGGCTCTCTGGCTGTGGGTGGGGAGTGTGGCATGCTGAATGACAGGCACAACAGTCTTAGCATGTGGTATCTTTGCCAGAAAGGGATAGGAGGGAGACAAGTGAGGCTCTATTTTGAGATTCTGGACACACAAAACAAAGCCTCCACAGCTCATTTGATGGACTTCAGTCCAATTACAACTCCTGGACTGATCTTGTTAAGAAGCCGGCCAAACATCTAGCAAGGTTGGAGGGTCAAGGTTCCCAGGCAGGGCCTGACAAGGATCCCAAAGACTATTTCCATTCTGTGTATGAAAAAGCCAAGTAGAGTTCTTTTATTTCTATTAGAACTATGATCTGTCTACTATAATTTCACACTTTATGACTTTTGTTTCACTGAACAGGTAATAATAATGATTATAATTATAATTGTTAACAGTTTTCGAGAACTTATTAATCCACATAACACCTCCAGAAGTAGGTGCTCGGCTGGATGGGGTGACCACCACCTGAAAATTATAATATGAATTAAAAATAACCACAATAGACTTGAGAAAAGGGTGAATGTAAATGAAATAATGTTCAGTAGCAGGCAGTGAGGTCTAATGGAATAAACATGGGACCTGGAGTCAAATTGGGATTTTGATCTTGGCTCTGCCCCCTTAAGCTATTTGACCTTGGACAAGTTCCTTTGATGACCTGTTTCCCTCTTCCATAAAATGAATATCATGGTATCTTTTTCACAGGGGTGCTGTGGGATTAAATGAATAATGTACATAAAGTATGCACGAAACACTCAATACACACTGGCTTTAATTCTTATTGAGATAAGTTCTGATTAATGCAAAGAAAATGAGCTCAACAGAAGGGCTGGCTTCATGAAAGAACACCAGAAAACAATCAGGTAAAGGTTGACGTGGATATTTCTTACCGTCTTATTTCCCCGGATTCATTTTATAAATAAAAACCCAACTTGAGGACATGGGCGAGGGGACTCTTTCTGGTGTTCTCAGCTCCTCACACCGGCAGGGGTTTAATAAAGCAGCCTGTGTTGCCCAGTGTGACAGGTGGGGACAAAAAGATGATTAAAGATCTGGCTCTTAAAGTAACTCTTTTGTTCTCCGAAAGTGATTATTTATATTTGAGTTGTGTTTCTTGTCCTCATTATTATTCTTCCTAATACTCAAGTGAATTTTATTTGTTAAGGGAGAAAAGGGCTCAAAACAAAGCCTCATTATCCTCATCTGTATAATGTCCAGCGTTGTGAGACCATGTAACTTCTAGGTTCATTTGGCTCAAAGAATTTCTATATGCCTGTGAAATAAATGCAAATTTCAAGTTGTAGATTTCTGCTCCAAGGCCATGGAAGCTGGAATCATCCAGCAATCCCTCCTTTATGCTGTTTTGTGGCCCTTTTAGTTCCAAAAGAAGATAAACTTTTATTTCAAAATTAAACTTTGCAATTTAAAAACAAAAGCAGAAAAGAAAAAAAAACTTCCCTAGACCAGAAGGCATAATTTAAATTTTTGGAGAGCTCATCAGCATTTCAAGGGTAGTGATAAGGCATTGGAGTTTACTTTGATGTTTTCAAGCACGGCCCCCTGCCACCCTCCTTAGCCCTCTCTGTCTCCTATGTCAGGCCGGGTGGCCACAGCCCTGGGATCTGGAAGCCTCCTCATGTCATTCCTAGTTATCCCTGTTTGTATACCTGATCTCTCCATGTCTTTAGATCTTCATGCTTCTGTTGTCCTCTCTCTCTCTCTCTCCCTTCCTCTCCCTCTCTCTTCCTCTCTCTCCCTCTTTCTCCCCCGTGTCCATTTTTTTGTCTTCTTGCTCCTTTTTTGGCTCCTGCTCTGTGGCACTGCCCTGAATATAGAGGTTTAACTGCTGGCTCACAATTCAAATTTTTTTTAATGGCTGAGTAGACTTCACAATGTTTTCCCCACGCTAGGATTGTTATTGAAAAATATGAGGAAGAAAAAAGGTGAAAAAAAGAAGGCTGAGGGGGAAACTTAATACAAAGCTCCTCGCAGTTAGAGAGCCCCTTTCCCAGAGGGCGCTGGAGGAGGAACAGATTGAACTGCAGAAGAAGGACCGTCTGGGTGCCAAGGGCTTGGCAACAGGCTCTCCTTGAGAGCTGTTCACCGTCAAGGTCTCTCTCCGCACTGGAGATTCGGCCTTCTGGAGGGTCGTAGGGAAGGGTGTGCTGGAGCGGGAAGGCCTCAGCTTTGGATCAGGCAGACAGCATTTGGAGTCTCAGTTCTGGTACTTGGGGCAGCGTGACTTTCCAGGCAAGTTATTTAACCGCTCTAAGTCTGGAGGCCCTCATCTGTAAGCAAGGAGCAGTGCCATCTGCTACGTGGAGTTGTAAGGATTAAATGATACGTTGTAAAATACCAAACAGACCCTGGCTCATAGTAGGAGTTCAGAGAGTGTGATTTTCCTCCCTCCTCCTTGTATGGTAGCCCTTATCTTATCCCTCAATCTAAAGTTCTTTAAGGCTATTTGGAATGCAGAACACACTTATCCATATCAACCAGTAGCTGTGGGCTTTGTGAAGTCTGGCCCCAACACCTGCCTACCTTAGATGCCCTTTCTACTCCCATCACCCCCATTCATCGACTTGACTTTCAAGATGTGGTGGGCTTCTCAGCTGTCTCCCAAACAGCCCTCAGCTTCCCCACCCTCCATCATCCTGGAGTCTCAGACCTCTGCTTAGAACTATCCAGGTGAAACCCACATTTTAGCTATTCTATTCTCTGATGGTCTGTCCAGAACTGATTTCTCCTTGTCTGAATTCCTACTCTATCTAATCTGGGAATAGGAACTTCATATTGCTTTTTGTCACAATATATTGCTTTTTGTGGCTATTAATGTGTCACATATTCTTATATCCATCACACTGTCTAATAACCATTTTCTGTTGAATAAATAAATAATAAGAGCTACATTTGTTGACTGCCCCCTATATGCCAGGCAGTGCACTATGGCCTTTATACGCATTTCCTCATGTAATGTTTGCAAGGCTAAAAGAATGTATTATGACCCTCATGTTGTGAGGGGAGCTAAGGGTCAGATGGAATAAGTCACTTTCCCAATGTAAAGTAGACAAAGAGTGGGGGGAGCAAGGACTCCAACTCGGAGATGTGTGACTCCAAGCTCTATGCTCTTTTACATCCCAGGAGAGAGCCTAAATTTTACAAAAAAGCAAAAAAACAAACAAAAAAACTAACTAAAATCAAGTACTGAGGGTATTTGCAACCTCAGGTTTACATACAAACTTTTTCAATGTCCCAGGCCACCAGGCACAGTGGTTCATGCCTATAATTCCAGCACTTTGAGAGACCGAGGCAGGAGGATCGCTTGAGGCCAGAAGTTCGAGACCAGCCTGGGCAAACTCATCTTTTAAAAAAAAAGAATCAGCTGGGCAGGATGGCTTACACCTGTAGTGCCAGCTACTTGGGAGGCTGAGGTGGGAGGATCACTTGAGCCTGGGAGCTGGAGGTTACACTGAGCTATGATTGCCCAACTTCACTTCACCCCTACCAATGACCATAAGGCAGCCCTTACTCTGATCAGGGGAGGTAGCCCAAGAAAGCAAAGAAGCAAGAATACAAATTTGTGGCCTGCTAACCGTTGCAGAAAACATCTACGGCCACTAGAGGGCTCCCTCTCCCTTAGGCAGAAAGCGCTGCACCGCCAAGAGTGGTGCCAGCGAACTCCGCTGCCAGGAGCTCGCGTGGCGCTCCACGCCACCTCCCCGAGGCTCAATCTATTTTACCTAAATCCCTGGTGCGGACAGAGCCTGGCCAGCCTGGGGAGTCTATGGGGCAGTGCCCCAAATCGGATCAGTTTTCACAGCCACATCCCCCCGCTCCCCTGATTTGGAGACCCGGGCTCATTCATCTAGGGCTCCCTGCATAAACTCACACCCTGCGGAGGGGAGCGAGGGAGGGCAGAACAAGTGGAGACCCAGTAGGGTAATCCAGAACTGCGTCCCCATGTGCCAGCCTGGCTGGGGAAGGACAACAGAGAAAGTGGTCCGCGGGACCCCGCCTTGGCGGGCTCTGCAGGTCCCGCGCCCGTGCAGATTTCGCTGAGAGGGGAGAGGAGACCCCGGGAGTAGTGAAGTACCATTTTGTTTGAATGTGCCCTGCAGAGAGAACCAGCTCACCGGGCCATGGCTGTGGGAGGAGGCAGCCCCGGACTCCTCATCCCCACCGGACCCTGGGGGAGCCCAGGAAGGGAAGGGCTTCTGCCGCAGCCCGCGAAGGTTCCGTGGCGACCCAGGGTGGGGCTAGAGGTGAGGCTGCGAGGCCGCATTTTAACACCGCGTCGCCACGCCTTTGGCCTGACGTTAAGGGAAAAGAGGGAAATTACTAAACGGCATCTAAACTATTATTACAACTACAGAAAATAACACAGATCTATGGCAAAGGCTTGAGCCGGGATTAGCTAGGGAGGTAGGACAAAGTGGTGATGATCCTATCCCCCCCTCCTTTTCTACGGTTGTTGTTTTGGGTAAATTATGTATATATTTCAAACGTGAAGAAAAAGGTGAAGAATGTAAATTGGGTTCTAAAACATTTTCAGAGGCTTTACCGTCCTCTGAAAGGAGATGCCAGAAATAGGACAGGCAGCTGGGCCCGAGCGCTCTGGACGGAGAAGCCCCAGCGCAGCGCGGGGCAACATCTTCGCCGTCGAACGACCCAACTCCTGGTTCGAGGTCTCCAAGGGCGCCGATGCAACCTGAGGTGGCCCTCAGTGGCTGTCCAACTTGTACGTGAGAAGAGTTTTCACGTAAGGACCACCTCCGTCCTTTCCATCCTGCAATCTCGCCGGCGTCGGACCAGATCTTGGCGCAAACCAGGAGCCTCAGCCGGGCCCCGGCGCGCAGGGCAGGCCCGGCGACAGCGGGGGAGAGGCGGCCGCGGCATTGTTTCAGCCCCTCGGGTGGGATCCTGCAGGGGGAGGGGAGGCAGTGTGGCCTCAGGACCCGCCCCGTGGCCCTCCCTGGGGACCAGTGCATGAGCGCCTTCCAGCTTTGTGAAGTGTCGTGAGTCACCATGGAAACCCAAGGGAACGCGGAGAAGGGCGCGAGGGGGGTCAACGTATTCTCCTGCCGCGCCCTCTGTCCCCTCTCGGACCCCGGCCCTGCAGCAGGGCCTTTCGGGAGTTGTAGTCCCAAGGCGGCGACGCGCGCGACGCCGAGGATGCGGGGCGCCGCGGGTCCCCGCCTCCCCCTAACCTGCTGGCGCGAGGTGGGGAGCGCTGGGGAGGAGCCGTCCGATCGGTGATTGGCTGAGGCCGCTCCCTGCCCCCACCCGCGTCCCCTCCCCCGCTAGCCACTTCGGACTCCAGCGCTGGGCGCGCTAAGGCGGCCACCGAGCGAGCGTGCTTGCAGCCGCCGCCGCCCCGAGCACCCGCAGCTCCGGCGCCGCGGCGAGACGGAGAGACGGACCGACCGACAGACCCTCGCAGCCTCAGCATCCCGGAGGAGTAGGTGATGGCAGTGGGGGCGGCGGGCTTACCCTCCTAGGGCTAAGACCTCCATTTCTCCCATTTTCTGTTTTTCCGGGAGGCGCACAAAAGGGCGGGGATCCGTGTGCGCCTAGGGGCCCAGCTGCTGGCGACGCGGCGGGATGTGTCGTTTAGGATTTGGGAGGTGGCCATCGGGCTAGCTGGGGCGCGCCAATTGGGTCCTCTTTGTACGCCCAACAGAGCGCCGTGCGGAGCCTTGCTCACAGTAGGCGTTTAATATGTGTTCGTGGATTGCAAAGAACTAGGGTGAAGACGCGACTCGGCTGAAGGGGTTTCGCGCCTAGCACATTGTAGGCGCCCTACCTTAGCGGGTCCAGGTGCAGAACCGCTGGAAGGCTGGGCGGGGGCTTCTCTGGCTGCGGGCCCGTCCTGCTGGGTCTCCGAAGCGGCGCTGTCCCCGGTCCCTATACACTACCCAGACACACAGCCTCCGCCCTCTCGCCTCGGCTCGGGCTCTGCCCAGCCTGAACCAGACCCGGCGGGCCGTTGCACCCGCCCAGCTAACAGAGCAGACGCCTGCAGAGGACGCCCGCTGCCTCTGAGGCACCTGCTCGAACCACAAAGGCCTCCTGCCGATGCCCAGCCCGGAGCGGGCGCCCGGCTGAGTCCCTTCCCTGGAGCCAGCTCGGGAGCCCGCCCTGCAGCATCGACTTCGGCGGGCGAGGGACGTCGACGCCCCGGGCCTGGGGAGGGGACTGGAGTCTGAGCTGGAGAGAAGCTGGGTAGGGGAGAGGCGGAGGCAGAGGCCTTGGTTTGAGCAAAGAGGGGAACGGCTGGGGAACTGGGGGAGCTCGGTGGGAACAAGTGATTGGGTTTGGGGGAGGGGGAAGTGGGGATTGGGGTTTGGGGAGGAAGGGGAAGGGGGCCGGGTCTGAGGGGCGAGGGAAGGAGTTCGGTGCAGGTGGCGCGAGGCGAGGCTGGCTCTGTAGAAGAATGGGGAGGGGAGGGAGCTGCAGGCGGGTGGAGCCAGCCTGGGCTTGAGGAGGGACGACCAGGGAAGGAGGAGACCCGCGCTGTGCGGGGGAGGGGTCCCTTGGGGAGGGGGTTCCGGCGGAGGAAGGAGCTGGCGGCTGAGAGGCGGGTCTTGGTCCTGAAGACCCTTAGCTCCAGGCCCGGGCCCGGCGGCCCAGGTGACCGGCTGGGCGTGGTCCTTCGACTGCTGGAGGGACCCTGGATGGCGGATCCGGGATCCAGCTGGGCTGGCCCAGCGAAGAGCTTTGTCTCCCGGCTTGAAACAAGCCCGTAGGGACTCGTTTAGGATTTTGTGATCCTCCGCAGCGCCGCGGCACGCCCTATTCGCGAGAAGCTGGAAAGGCTTTGCCCAGCGGCAGATGCTGCCGGGGCGGCAGAATGGGGGACACCTCCCGCCAGGGAGACCCGGAGAACAATAGCCGACACTGGTGTCCGCCAGACGACGAGCCAGGGTCCCCCGGAACGCAAGTGTTGAGTTTTCTGGTGCCGAGAATACTCCCGGCGAAACCTTCCGGCACGTGCTGTCTCTTTGGGGTTTGCGTTGGGGGAGCCGGCCCCGCCGGGGATTCCAGGTGGGAGTCGCGCGGTCCCCAGCCTGTGGGGTCGGCAGACAGCCGCCGCCCGGCTTCTGGTGTCTTCTGGCTGCAGCGCCGTCGCCCGCCCCATGTGGTTGGTGGCGCGGGGCTGCCGGGCGGGGACTCAAGTCCCAGAGGCCGGAGGTCGCCTCGGTGCAGAGCCGGTTCCCCCTAGCAGCCGGCTTTGTCTGCTGAGGCGGCCCACGTCTAGGGACTCCGGTGCGTTCCTAGCGGGAGCGGTCACGGCTGATGCGGGTTGTGGTGAAATTGGGGAGGAGCGGTCGTGGAGATGACCTGCCGAGGGTGCGGCTCTAGGTTTTAGAGCCTGCAGCGGGGGGACCAGTACTTCCCTTTGCCAGTGACCACACCCAAGCCAGTGCGTCCTTTGCAGATTTCGCGGATTTCGCTTGTATTGTCTGCTGACCTAAGACTGGGGTGGCTCCCTGGTAGGTGGTGGCTGCTTGCCCATGGGAAAGCAGATGAACGGAATTGAAGCAGAAAACGGGGATTGACTAGAGCTTTGGATGTTCGATGCACTTAGTGTCTTGCCGGCTGTCGGAACACCTTACAAGTCTGAGCTGCAGTGCCTTGACACGTGAACTGACAGCCAAAAGCCAGACTTTTGTTTTACGTTTGCTTTGATAATTGGTAAGCTGATAAGTTAAAAGTGGATTTTTAGCATAAGGTTTATTATTTTCAAATTGTCATTTGTTTAAAAAAAGCAAGACAGAATCATTTTTGTTCTAAGATTGGTGGAAACTTGGCTAAATTACTGATCATAATAAAACTAACCAATGTCACTTACCTTTGCCGTTAGGTTAAGCTGATGAGCCTTTTGGCTTTCTTAATCCACTCTTAAAACCTCTGGAGTTTCTTTCTTAACCAGATTGGTGCATTAGGGACTGTGATGTGACTGTTGATTCTTGCCCAGGACAGATCTTAGTTGCCAACTTGCAGGCTTGTCTGGGTGTTGTCTTGACTGGCCACAGGAAATCAGCAGTAGACTATGTCTTGCTGTTTTTAAAGGATGGTGCAGTTCAGAAGGAGTTGCCTCTCCGAATTTACAAAACTGGTCTAGAAGGACTAACTGAAACATTGCTCACTGGATATTTTTAACTACATTTTAGCTAAATTATATATATATTATACACACACACATACACACACACATCTGAACACATGCATCCGGAGTACATAAAAACTAGGAATCCCAACATTGGAAAGCCAGAAATTTGACAATGAAGGGTTTTTCTTGTGAAAGAGCTCCAATGAGAAACATGCTTTCATGTAATTACCCAAAGGGAAAAGTTTCGGGAGGGTGTGTTTTGTTGGTTTATTCTTTTCGTAATAATTTTAGGAATTTTTTAAATGGCGTAATCCTCTTTAAAGTACTCTGTGAACATCCAACCCAATCTGTTCCTCATATGGGGAGTCCACAGATGAGGAATGCCAGGATGACCCAATGGGGGTTACAGGGAAGATGGAGAGAAAGCAGTGCCCCCCATCTTCTTCTGGGGCTGCTCCAGTGAGAATACCTGGGAGACAGAACCCAGAAGGGGGAGAGGCAGGTGGCCTTAGAGAAGGAATTTATGTCCCTAGAATTTTGTGATGCCATTCTTAACCCCTGCCTCCCTGAGCTTGGGCACCTCGGCTAGATACACAAAGATGTTCATGGGACTTGAAGACCTGGCATTATTCTCAATGTGCTGCATGCTTCTATCAGACACGTAGCAGGGTAAGTTTACACAATTGGTCAAAATTGGGTGTGGGGACTGGGTGTAGACTTCATTTGAGGTACCTCCACCTCTCTGTCTTCTGCCATGGATATCTGAGAATTCCCCCCCACCCCACTCCCTTGTTAGCACCTCTGACCCAGGATCTGGTGCAGTCCTGCATTAGCGACCGGGAACTGTAGGCCAAAGGACATCATGACCCGGGCATGTCTTTGGGGTGGAGGCAAATTGTTTTTACAGTTCTTTTTCTTTTAAATTAGGGCTTGGAATAATATTGAGAGCCAGGGAAGTCATTATTAAACAAGAATACCTGAGACCCAGCATTTCTGGTATAAAAATTTACTAGTTTCTCATAGAATTGGATCTTGTGTATCCTTTTTTGTTTTCGGAGCTAAAGAAAATATTTCAGAAAATTCTTCTAAGACTTAGTTCACAGTATCCTGTAGAGGAACAGTAATACAGAACATTGTTGCCAATGTGAAATCCTGTAGGGAAAAATTGATGTAATATGAAAGCAAATAAGAATTAAGTATGTTTTACCATTTTTCAAGTAAGTGGGTGTTTGATTTTGTTGCATTGCTAGTGAACAAATGAGAGATAATTTCAAAATCTCTTTGCCTTAAATTTTTTTATATTCAGATGAAAGTCTCAAACTCTATAGTATGAATCTTTTATGAACGTTGATATTGATGTATAAAAGTGGGGGCCAGGCGTGGTGGCTCACGCCTGTAATCTTAGCACTGTGGGAGGCTGAGGTGGGAAGATTGCTTAAGCTCAGGAGTTTGAGACCAGCTTGAGCAAGAGGGAGACCCTGTCTCTACAAAAAATAGAAAAAGTTAGCCAGATGTGGTGGTGCACACCTGTAGTCCCAGCTACTCGGGAGGCTGAGGCAGGAGCATCACTTGAGCCCAGGAGTTTGAGGTTGCTGTGAGCTCTGATGATGCCATTGCACTCTAGCCCAGGCAACAGAGCAAAACTCTGTCTCAAAAAAAAAAAAAAAAAGTGGGCACAATTTATATGCTTAAACTAAGGAAATTCCTGAAAGAACATGGTTTATGATTTCTTCTACTTCAATCTTTGAAACTTGTTTCACTTAGAATAAATTGATTTAAACATTGATTTACCCTGAGCCTGTTGGGCACCCCCAACAATCACAGCCCAGGTTTGTGCTTGTCCCTTGCCTCCCTCCTCCCCCCCACCGCTGGAACCCCCTACTTCCTGATCCAGGCTCAGAGGCCATGTGCACAGGACAGAGAGCCTGGGTTCACATTCCCCCTCAGCCACTTTCTGTCTGTCCTTACAAGAGTTACTTGTCTCTCAGGGGCTCAGTTTGTTCCTCTGTACAGTGAGGATGGTTGTAGTATCTACCTCCGGGGTCATTCTGAAGTTTCTATGAGTTCATAACTACATAAGACATATACAGCGCTGGGAGAAGGGTCTGGCATCCAGGAAGTGCTCAACAAGTGTTAGTTATCATCGCTGTCATCATTATCATCCCACCCTTCCCCTGGAATATGTGTCCACAAAAACAACATTTTGATTCCCCATTTAATCCTTCATCCCAAGGGGCCAGGCAAGGTGCCATAGGGGATCAACAGTGGGAACAGAAGGAATGATTAGGACCCCTTTCGGAAACTCCCACTCTTGCCCATAGGAATAGCTCTGCGCTGAGTCTTTCCCCAGTAGCCTTTTTAAACACAGCTGTTTTTAGCAGCTGAGAACTTGGAGAGTTAAGAATGTTCCAGAAGTGCTCTAACCTCAGCTTTGCTGAGTCATCCTTCTGTGTGGGATTAGCCTGGCATCTCACCCTGCACCCACGCCATCTGAAGGAACAGTTGTGCACCTGTGACTGGCAAGGAGCTGCTGTTCCAAGCCTGTTCTCTTCTTGATGTGGGAAAGAGTGATCATGTTTGGTTGTTGGCACATTGTTGGGAATAAAGATAGCTCAAGTTTTCCAGCTAAGAAATACAGAATTTCGTACAACTTGGCGAAATAAATAAATAATTATTTATTTCACAGACCCTTTCAGAATACCCTGTGCCGTGGAGGTTCTACTTCCTATGAGTTAGGTACTATTTTTATCCCCATTTTACAGATGAGGCAACAGAGGTACCAAAGGTCGTGCAGGTAAGGAAGTGACAGAGGCCAGCCTCAAGCCCAAGGCATCTGATTAGGGTCTGTAGCAGCCAGAGTTATCCAGAAAAACAGAACTGAGGTTTTGTGAATGACTTTCAAGATTCTCTTGAAAAAAAAAAGAGAATTTCTGCATTCTGAATTGAGTGGGTATCACTGTCGTCACCCAACATCTGTCCACTTTCACTGGCTCCGCAAAGTTCTCTGGGTCTGTCGCTGCTTGCATTCCTTGTGAATGTGCGTCTCCAACACGTTAGCAGTGCCCAGTGTTCAGTCAGACACTTTGTGTCACTCCCATGTCCATTTCTAGGCTGCCCCTTTGTTGATTTCGAATCTGCACAGGCTGGCTCTAATTTCTCAGGCCTGGGGTCTTTATTCTCCCTTCTTTTGTCTGGTCCTGTCCTTCCCTTTGTCCTGCTAGAGCTAGATCCACTATTCATACAGAAGTCACTTCCTTTCTCATCTTTGTTACCACTTCAAACAGACTTCTGTCCTTGTGGATTCATATATTTGTTCTGTTACAAAATTCAAAAAAAATTTTTTTCATTTAATGTCTTTTTGCTCTTGTTTCCAACATATGTGAAACCCTTTCAACCTTGAGGAAGTTACTTGGATTGTTTTAATTTTGCCATATTGCCAAATGGCAATACACATATGTAAAATTGGTGACTTTTGGGTAGAGTGGCGAAGGGTGTAGTTTTTTTTTTAACTTATTAGTGAAGTTACAGATACAAAGAAAGGTATACGAAACATAAGCATTTAGCTTGATGAATTTTCATAAACTAAACACACTTATGTAATCAGCACCAAATAAGATACAGAAGAGTTCCAGAATCCAGAAGCCTGAGTCCCTCCCAGTTACTCCTTTTCCTCCACCTCCTGACTGCTTACCACATAGATCAGCTTTGTCTGTTTTTGAACTTCTTACAAATGGAATCATACAGCAGATACTCTTTTGTGAGTGGCTTCTTTTGCTCAACGTTGTATTTGTGAGATTCCTCTTACTGTTGTATTTGATTTGCTGATTTTCATTGCTATGTAGCATTCCATTGTATAAATGTACCAAATTTATTTATTAATTGTGTTGTTAATGGGCATTTGGGGGCCGGGCGCGGTGGCTCACGCCCGTAA
>CAUYMX010077483.1:0-20439 GCA_963573855.1 Lepilemur septentrionalis | reverse complement strand
AGAACACTATAGCACACTTTTAGTCCTTTCCTAGATTTTTAAACAAGATGGGCTGGAAAGATGAGCATGACAGGTGTTCCAGGTGAATGAGTTGATGTTAACATTTGTCCCTGTGACTTATATGTCAGGATTAACCATAATAAAACTTTGAAGAAAACTCTCAGCCAAAAGACTATAACCTGAAAGGTGTGATTTAAAACCTCTTGCTCAATAAGGGACTTGTACCCCTTTCCAGACCTTATCTAAGCCAGCAGAGATATGCACTACTTTCTATGGCTCTTTCTGTAATATTTCTTAGCTTTCCTAGAAAGTCTGTGCCCTGGAGTCATTGGGAATACAGGACTCTGTCATGGTTCTGTGTGAAGTACAATGTTTTTAACCTGTTTTCCAAGCCTTGAATTTGTAAGGTTATCATTGACTGTGGATGATATGGGCCAAGTTTCATATTAGTCAAATGGTCTTCTGTCTTGTCATAAGAAATCCATCTATGATTAATATGTTGTTTTAACTGATGACTAAGTTTTTTTCCTAAAGCAGTGATTCTCTAACTTTAGTATGCATCAGAATCACCTGCAGAGCTTAGAGTAACACAGATTTCTGGACTCACCCCAAGAGTTTCTGATTCAGTACTATTGGGGTAGGACCTGACAATTTGCATTTCTCATAAGCTCTCAAGTAATGGTGATATTGCTGGTCTGGGACTCCCTTTGAGAATTATGTCCTAGGGAATTCTGTGCTTTAGGGATGTTTTTCCCCTCCTTGAGTTAGAGCTGAGGCAATTACTGCTGCCCTCTGGATTGCGCTGAACATGCACGTATGCAGGCATAGCATCCCTCTAGAGCAGCAGTCCCCAACCTTTTTGGCACCAGAAACTGATTTCATAGAAGACAATTTTTCCACAGACCAGTAGGGGGCTGGCAGGGGAAGTGGAGCTCAGGCGGTGATGCAAGCAATAGGGAGCAGCTGTAAATACAGAGGAAGCTTCTTCCCTCACAGGCTCACCTCCTGCTTTGTGGCCCAGTTCCTAACAGGCCATGGACCAGTACCCGTCCACAGCCCGGGGTTTGGGGATCACAGCTCTAGAGGACTCTCTGACTCTTGCCCTCATGCTCAAAAACACTCTTTTTTCTTGACCCTTGATAAAAAGTGCATGTTTCATCACCAGCCTGCAAGTGATGTTTCTTTCTCTTTTCCTGTTTGTTTTAATTGTTCTTGTTTCTCTCTGTGTTGTCCCCTCATTCTCGCACCTTTCTTTCTGATGCAGAGATGAAGATAGTTGGGTGTAAGTTCTGGCTTTTGTGTGTCCTGTCTGCTTATTGCCTGCTTTGTTCTCATCTTCATTTGTTTCATGGAATGTTGCAATAATGGGGTGGGGTGTCATGTACATTATTAATCCTTCATCAGCCTCACCTTCTTAGGTAACTGACAAGACATAAAAATAAAAGCTACCAGCCCATCCTAGGACACTGTGTATTTCTCTGGGTGTTCATTAATATCTGAAGAAACTGAGGACATGTTGGAATGTTTAGAAAATCTCAACAAACTTGAGGTGTATAGATACAGGAAAGGATTTTTATATGAGACAGATCAGTTACATCTACTGAAAAAACAAGGAATAGTACTTATCCCAAGTCACAAATAATCCAAAAGGCAGAAAGCTTCTCTTTTCAGCTCTATTGGGACACACCTTATATGAAGGACAAACACATAGAGACATGGCTTTTAGAAGAAAGCTCTCCTCAAGGGTAGTGATGAAAAAATTATTTACCACAAGTGGGTTCATAGGACTGTGGTCAGTCTGAATGTTAAATGAGGCTTTGTCATTGTGTCTAAGGGATGGTTTAGGAATGATCACATCTGGTCCCACAAGAGGTTGGAAGATCATCATATCCCTGTCCCAAGAAAGGAATAAATATATATAGTGATGTCACACTGCCCATACCTGTCATCCTGTTACAGCAGAGAGCATCACTGACTTTGTGGTGGTATAAACAAGAAGTGTGACACTAAAGACCTGGTGAGAAAAATAAAGAACCCATTTTTTCTGGTTACTCTAAAGAAGTCCTCTAGGCAACACATGTAACCTAAACATTTGTACCCCTATAATATGGTAAAATATATATATATACATATATATATAAAGAAGTCCTCCAATGAGTTTTTTCTTTTTGTCTCTTCCTCAAGAAAATAAGAACTACTACAAAATAAAACATTAGTCACATACCCAAATCCATCTAACTTGAATGGTAGCTAACATCTCTATATTTCCATGTATAGTGTTAGGAAGCTTCCTTCTATTCCTCCAAGAGATAGAATTAGCACCATCCCATGTACGCTGCTGTGTCTACCTGGAGAAAGTCAATTTTCATTTTATATGATCTTAAGGGAAGAAAGCACATCGACAGAAGCCCCTCCTAATCCTATCTAGAAGTAGACTAGGTATAAATAATATGGTATTAAGTACTGTATTGAACCCAAAGCTCCTAATATGTGGGGTGAGTAGTTTATAGAGAAGAACATGAACATAATAAAGAACCCAAACCAGACTGTGTGCCCAAATTTGTTTGGGCCCTCCTGGATCATTTCTACTGGGATGGAATTCCACATAGGTTGGAACTAGTGAGATATATGACCCCGAAGTCTAAGTAAGGCTGGAGTATCTGGCAAGAGATTCTCTTGCTAGCAAATGCTGTGGTGCCTGAGCTGGACCTTAGAGGAACCTCTGTGGATACTACTCTCAAAAGAGACTTGCAAACACATCATGAGCTCTGTTTCTCCACAGTCATACTAGGATGCAGGTCTTTAGAAGGTTAGACCTGTTGTGGCTGGATGCGATGAAACACAGCAACTCTGTCACAGTGCTCCCTAGCCCCCTAAGATTTCTGGTCAGGACTGTTTCCTTCTAAGATCTCTTACTCCAAAGGACCCCAGAGTATTTCAGACCAATCCTTATTATTATAAGATAGCCTCAGGTTCATTACCTTGGTCCTCCCCAACAGCTGTTTCTGTAGGCTCACAAGAATCTGTATTTTTGTTGTGTAGTTGCCATGCAGTGCAGCTGTTCACACATAAACATTCCAAGCCAGGTATAAGCGAACTATACCTGGCCCGTGGGCCAAATTCAGCCAGCAATCTGTTTGTGTACTGCTTGCTGGCTGAGAATGGTTTGTTACATTTTGAAAGGGTTGTAAAAATAAAGAACATGCAATAGAGACATTTGTGATCCACAAAGCTTAAAATATTTACTCTCTTAGCCTTTTGCAGAAAAGGTTTGCCGATCCCTGCAAACTGAAGTAGCTAGTTCCCTAACCTGTACCTGTACCAACAGCTGGCATTGGCCATCATGTGAAATTGTGAAAGGGGCAGAAACTGTTTATTCTGAGACCCTCTTATAAGAAAAAACTCTGTTCATTCATCTTCACTCAAGAAACTCTGTTGCATGTCACCAGACCACTAAGCACGCTAAGATGTAAGAATTACTAATGCTGTAAGATGTTATGCCAACCTTAGGAAGCAGAGGGCATCCAACAAAGGGAAGTGAGGCTGCCCAAGGCCCTTCCTAAAAGAGAGACACATCGTCAGGGCCACCCTCAGCAATACCTACTCCTCCTCTCTACAGAAAAGCTTCATTCTCCCTGAAAAGCACTCCTCCATGCTGCCTAAGAGCTTCCCAGCCCCCTAGCCCCAGCCAAACTTCATCAGTGTCCTCCCAGCGGACCCCCCTGTTCTGGTTTCCTAGTGTTAAACCATGGAGAACATCAGAATCACTTGGTGATTTTTTTTTAATATACATACACAAGACTCTCTGGAATCTCATGGAGTGGATGCTAGAAATTTGTTTTTAGCAAGCTCCCAGGTGATTCACAGGCAACTAGCCAGGCAGTGGTCTGCAAACTACCTCCAAAACCACCACTCATGCTTTCTCTTTCTCATTCTCATTGTAACATGCCTATCCTCATCCCTTTCCTGGTATATTTTCTGGCAGTTGGTACTAAAGTTTACAGGAGCCTCCTGGACACAGTGCTTTAACCCAAAGGCATGATTCCACTGGTAGGTTTTGTGAACATGTAACATGCAGTAGCAACAGCTAGAGAGCAGACGAACCCTGGAAGGCTATCTTTAAGGCAGGTCTGGGTCATTAGATCCCTGGAACTTTTCACGTTTGCTTCTTATTAGGTTTTTTCCTAGTTCCAGGGGAATTAGTGGAGATCTCAATTTAAATGATCCCCAGAGAGATTTTGACAAGAAACCCCTACCCCCAGCAACTTTCATAAAGTGCCATTCTTGAAACCATAATTTGCGAAATTGCAACCCATAGGCAGCCTTATACCTATTCTAAGAATAGCCCTGATCTAGTCAGGTCTGTTCTCCAAATAGAGAGCAACTAAAGACCTGATGAAATCACACTGCTTTAATCTGTAAGTTGAAGTGTATGGTTACTTGTATTGATAAATTTTCTCAGCTAGGTGATCACCAGGGGCATTCTGTTTTAAAAAGAATGAAAACTATAGGAATATCTAGCTCAATCCTTCCATTTTGAAATTGGCCTCTAGCCTTAAAATGCCGTTCCCAGAAACTATGAACACACTCTATAAAATCAACACAAATCAAATTCTGTCATTAACAATCTTCAAGACAATGCTTAGTTTTTTTTTTCTTCCTAAAATTTTATTGAGGGAAAACTACAAAACATTTACAGTACAATGTTTATAGTCACAATTTGTAGTGAGCTGATTTCCCAAAATATATTACCACTCAAGTTGACTTATCTTGTTACGTTTAAAAATCTACTCTGTCAAAGTAGTCCAGAGAGTACATACATAGTGCTCCAACTGTATCTACGTACAACCAACACTCCATTTTAAGTGTACAATTAAATGATTTTCAGTGAATTTACCGAGGTTGTTTCTTAAAAATCCCGGGCCCCTTCCTCGCTGCTGCTCCCATGTGAGGAGTTCGGGAAATTCCACTCTCTGAAGCAGGCAGAGGTCTATATGGGGAAGGAATTTTCCATGCCGGTGCCTTGACAGCTCTTAGAGGCATCGTGTTCATCCCAAAATGTAACTTTCTTTCAGGAATCCTCCTGAAGGGCCCCTGCGGGCCCCTGCGGGCCCCCTGCTCCCTCACACGCCCGCAGAAAGGAATTAGGCTGGTTAAACACGAACGTAGTCAGAGAAGAGCAACATAGAGAAAAACAGGCTTAAGGGAACGGGGACAGAGGAGCGGAGCGCGCAGGGCCCAGCCTGCGGGTGGACAGCCTGCACCAGCGGTACTTAGGGCGCAGTTCCCTCCGGGTGCGCCGTGTGGTCGCGTTAAATCAGGTGTTACCTGACATCCGTGTCCCCCAGCGACGCTGCAGAGAGGAGGACCACTGCCTGGCTCATCTGACCAGCACCTGGCACGGGGACCTTGGCAGCCCTTCCCGCCGCCCAGGCTTGGGGGACCCCCAGACGGATGCCCAGAGCAGGGCCCGTCCCCCCAGTGAAGGCAAAAGTCCACCCATGTCGTGGGATTGGTCAGGAGGACTCTGTTTGTGGGAGAGGAGGTTTTGGGGTATGAGTGCTGGGAACACGCGGAACAGGAGAGAGACCCTTGGGGGACATTGCAGCAGCTGGAGAGAGCACTGTGTCCTCACGTACGGATGGTGCCCCATAGAGCGCAGCAAAGCACCCTCAGGCCGAGGAGCCTTTGGGGTCTCCGTGTCCACCCCCACCCTGGCTCCTGAGATGCTAGAGTTGGGGGACGGGGCAGGGACCCTCCTGTTCTTTCTGAGCAAGACTCGCAAGGCTCAGGGACAGGAGGGTGCAGGAATTGTGCCACGAGCCCATGAGGCCACCGTTCCTGCTCAGCCTTGCCGAGCATGGCGCTCGAGGGCAGGATGTCTGAGGGGCAGGCCAGGGCGTCCCCTCTCTGTGGCCCCCAGCCACCCCAATGGGGTTTGGTCTTGGGCTGAGTCCTCCCCTGTGTCCTTGGAGTCATGGACAGCCCAGCTCCGGGGTCTCCAGGCTGTGCCTTCTGAGCTGGGCTCCACCCTGACCGGTGGCTCACGACAGCCACCAACAGAGTCCCCAAGACCTACAGCTGCCTCCCTTGTAGGTTTCTATTTGGGAGAAAGGACCTCCAATCCTGGGAGAGAGGACCCAGAGCCTGGGCAGGGCATAGGACCCTTAAGCCTCAGTGGGCAGCTTGATAACCGGTTGGCAGAAAGCTGTCTTCTCAGAGAGGAGGGCTGCCTGCAGGTGGGAGCTCGAGAGGCTCGAAGAGGGAGACCTCGGTCCTGCTCTGGGGTCCCCCCGCCCAGCCTGCTCCCTGTCTGCATGGCTGGGCTTTGCTGTCCTTACCCCAGAAGCTTTCCCATCAGTGGACCCTTTCTCTGCTAGCACCCGCAGTCCTGCTCTGCATCCTGACACTCTTGGGGCTGGCATGGCCATCAGAACAACAGGCCCCAGACATCTATGTCCCAGTCCCCGGAGCCTGTAGGTTTTTGTGGCTTCCGTGGCAAAAGGGATTTTGCAGATGTGACTAAATTAAGGACTTGAGATGAGGGATGGCCCTGGCCCCCCTGGTGGCCCTCCTAGGTGGGAGGGGGAGGGTCGGAGTCAGGAGAATGGGACGAGATGGCAGATCCTGGCTGGGTGACTGGCCCTGGAGGTGGAGGGCAGGGCCGCTGGCTGGGGAGTGTGGGCGCCTCCCCTGAGAAGCTGCAGAAGACAGAGGACCAGGTTCCCAGAGCTCCCCAAAGGCAGGCCGCCCTGCGACACCTCGGTTCCATCCCGGGGCTACTCATTTCCGGCTTCCAGACCTGCAGAAGGATAAATACGCTGCGTTGTGTGCTCAGCCCCCAGCTTCGTGGCGATCTGTTATGGCAGCCACAGAAAACGAATACCGCCGAGATCAGAAATTCTAGAAGAAGCTCCAGAAAGTTGAGCTTCCTGATGTTCCTCTAAATGTTTGTTCTGTCTGAGCTCTGGTTCTGGGCCCGGTAAGGGGCAGGGGTGTGGCGCTACTGCCTGCGGAGCACGCCGGGACCTCCCTCCCTGGGGGGGAGGAGACTTTGGGAGCACCTGGCGCCTCCAGGCCCCTCAGGAGCAGTGAGCATGTCCCACCGTCCTGGTGGCCCCGCAGCTCCGCCCAACAGAGTCCTTCCTGTTTCCCTGTGGGCTGCCACGAGGGAGTGGACGTGGTGACCCCGCTGTGCACCTGGTTTTCCCATCTCATTTTTAGATGCTCGAACGTGATGAGCAAAGTCTGCGTGGATGGATCTTCACGAGAAATATCCCTCCCTCCCCCGATCATTTTTCCCATTCACTCTGGCTCCAAGGACTTGGTGCCCCTGGCCCCAGGGACAGAGAAACTGCTGACGCAGCCTTTGAATGAGAGAAGGAAAGGCAGCCACGCCTCCTGCAGCTGGAGGCTGGTGCAGACAGCACGGCAAGAAAGCTGTGCGTGTGCGTGTGTGCACACGTGTGCACGTGAGAGAGCATGGCATGCATGCATGTGTGTGCAAGTGTGTGCACACATGTGCACGTGAGAGAGCCGTGTGTGTATGCATGCAGGTGTGCAAGTGTATAAATACATATGCACAAGAATGACGTATGTGGGCACACATGTGCATGTGAGAGTGTGGCATGTATGTGTGCATGCATGTGTGAATGTGTGCACACGTGTGCATGTGAGAACATGGCATGCATGTGTGTGTGCACACACGTGCAGGTGAGAGAGCCATGTATGTGTGCATGCATGTGTGCGAGTGTGTGTGCACACGTGTTCATGTGAGCGAGTGTGGCATGCATGTGTACATGTGTGTATGTCTGATATTTGCAGGGGCAAGGTGGGAAAACTCTCCCTGGTTTCCGGCCTTCCCCAGGCCCAGCGCAGACCTCGTTCTCAGGTGCAGTCCTGCCTGCTGGACCTGGAGACCTGGGCACATCGTCTGGGCCCGGCTTCCGTGGGCCGTGGCACGGGGTGAGAGCTGTCACTGCTGCTCTACTTCGCACAGTCCTTACGCCCGGCCAGAGTCTTCAGGGTCAGATGCTTCAAGGGATTATTCTGAAACACCGAGGAGATGACTTATCTTAAGCAAACCTCTGGTACCCGCAGGTGACCGACAAAACAAGCCAAATCCGTCTTTCGCTCTCCATTAGGCCCGAGACGCAGCGGTGCCGTGTGCGCCGTTCGTGGTTCAGGGAGATTGACGTTCGCTTCCTTTTCGAGACGGGGAAGGCAGCTATTGCATAACAGGGAGTAGAGCTAAAAGAAACGGTATAATTTAAACATTTAAAACTATAAAGGCTTAAACTAAACACTTCGGGCTTACAACATCCAGCTGCTGACTGCAGGTCAGGGAATGGGGGGGACGGAAATGCGGGGGCGGCGTGACGGGACGCGTCAGCCGAGGGCCCTCGCGAGTCGGCGTTTAATTCTCCACAGACGCACGACTGTGAGCGTTTCTTTTCTCAAGTGTCCGTGCCGGCTCAAGACGAGGCGCCAGCCACTCAGGATCTGCTATCAACAATATAATAACACTCAACTTTTATGTAGTCATTCTCGTCTCAAACCTTTTTCTACTGCGCGGAGGTCGGGAAATTCACGGTCATTGGCTTCGATTCTCTTCTAGTAACTCACTGCGTTGGGAGCGGAGCGTTGGTGGTCAGGCTGTCCTTGGACTTGAGTTCACTCCACTTAAGCGCCTGGTCTCCTCTCCGCAGGATGCTCCAGCTCCGCACTCAGGCCCCCGCCCCCAGCACCCAGGAGCAGAGGGGCCTGTCGGTCCGGGATTCACGGAGGAGGCGTGCAGGGGTCTGAATCCCGGTGATTGTCCCTGTGTCACGGGGTTGTCATCGGGATAAAACGAACGAACACATTTAAAGTACGGATAACAGTGCAGGCACTGAGCACATGCCCTGTGGACGTGGGTTTGCTGTTGTCATCACATCACCACTGTTACCACCACCATCGTCACCACGTGTCACCACCATGCTTGCCGTCACCACCGCCACCACCGTCAGGGTTCTCCTGGCGTATCGCCTGCCTTGGCCGTGGCGCATGGAGGTTTAACGAGCTGTGACTGTCAGAAACGGAAGTCAGCATGGAAGTCCTGGGAAATCATAACAAAACGTTGGCACCACTGCTCGGGGCTTGGCCCATCCCTGTTTTGCCGGCAGTCGAGGACCTGGAGCCCACAGAGGCTGCGCCGCCTGCCCGCATCACGCAGAGCGGTCGGGATTCGAGGTGTGGGAATCGTGATCAAGCCTCAACACGGGACATGTTTCACTCCCGGGAGACGGATGGCTTGTGGGGCCGCTACAGATGGCTCAATCAAACGCCTGTGTGATGCTTCGGGTAGGTGACTTTAAGTCACTTTGACATTGAAGGTCTGTGACCTTACAGCCGCTGTTTATTCAGGGAACCAATTCCAAAATAGGGAGTGAGTTGGTCAGAGGTGTTTGAAACGTGTGCATAGATGAGTAAACCAAGGCCAGGATGCGCCAGGGGAGAGATCGGCTACTAACAAACAGTGACTGGGATTTGGTTTTCAACACTGCGATGCTCTCGGCTCCGGGCCGACGCTCCGCCCATCTGAGCTGCCCATAAAGTGGCTCCCAGAACACACGGATGCCTGACCGTGGGCGGTCGCATTTCTGATGCTTGTCTAAATGTTTCTCGTCTGATCCGTCCCTCATCGGAGCACTGAGAGATGTGTTGAGCTGAGGCTCCCTTTAGGGCAGCAAACCCCAGGAAAAAGGTAGAGCGATTCTCAGCCCCGATCCAAGAGGAATCTTCCTCCCCTCGTTATAAAATACCTATTATCTCCCTTTAGCTCCAGCGAGCAGCAGTATTTCAATTTAGCAGGCATGAGAAACACGCCACCATATAATAAAAGGACCAAGGACGCACTATTTAATGTCAGAATGACAGATGCCTCAATGAGGCAGACAGGACTGTTTCTCCCCAAAAGAGATAAAGATGAAGTTGTTGTAAGGTTGCGCTGTCTGTGTATATGGTACAGGGCTGTCGCAAGCTTTCGTTGAAATATAAGTTAAAATAAAAACTCCTGTGTCGGTGGACGCCAACCGTCCTGCTAATGACAATTTTGCAACTCAGAAGCGCAGTTTATCAAAACCCTCCGTGCCCTTACCCGGGATGAGAGGTCTTCACAGACCGGAGATGTTGTCAGGTAACAAATCTCGCTCTGACATCCCGACATCCTTTTCTAAGGAGACAGAAGGGCATGTTTGGAAGTTGTCATTGGGGCAGAGCTCACAGAGACATTGTTGACAGGTGAAATGCTCTTTTCTGTTTGGTCCAGATCTCAAGTCACTGGATGACGGGTAGCCAGTAGGTGACTTTAAAGGCTGGGGTGGGGCCCCGGGGGCTGGTTGAGGCATCTGTGGCGTGTCCGTCCTTTGCCCTGGGGAGGGGAGTCGGCAGCAGCTCGGCTGGCTGCCAGACTGTTTTCACGTGGCCTCTTGAAGGTTACGGAGTCTCTCCAGTGTCCTCTGACCCCTCCTAGCGATTTCTCCATCGATCCTCATCACCATGGAAGAAACACTGCTGCCGGGACCGCCGGGCATTCGGCGTCTGAAGCTTCCTCTCCAGTTACCCTCTTTTCTCCATTTTAGCGTTTTGCATTCTCCAAACATGGTAAGAACACATCGCTTTTTATAATTGGAAAAATGCATCAGTTCTGTAAAAGCATTTGGGATCATACAGCCCGGTGTCTGGTTCCAGGAAAACGGTGGGCTGAGACAGCATGAGCTGCTCCTACTAAAAATGCATAGAAATGCCTGACGGACTTTCACACTTCCAAAACATACGGCGGCACACGTGTGCGCACGCAAACACGGGCACACACACACACGGAACGCCCCCGGACCAGAAATCCACAAAGGACAGGAAGTGTTTGAGTTACAGGTGCCTTAAGTAGAGTTGTTGGGCCGGACGCCGGGTTCGGGGTGTAATGTTTATTCAGAGACTGGCCTGGGGGTGGGGGCCGGTGGGATTGAGGAATGGAGACGCCAAGCTTGTTTCCCCTATGAATTTGAAGTCCAAATTTTTACTGCCAACACGACTCTTCATTTTGTTAAAAAAATTGTAGATGCATCTATAGCAGAAACGGTATATTCCATGGGCCTCTCATGAAGCCCTGATTCTGAAAGCTTTCCTGTAGAGTTTTATTTTTACTTTTGTTATAGGGTATCTGCTTCCGTCGTGAGTGGAGGGATCACCCGCTTGGGACCTGTTTCTTAGCTTGAGATTGACTGGCTTCCCCCAGGGGTCCCCCTGCAACCCCGGCATAGATTCAGCTTCCTGTGAGGGCGGGGCCGGGTCTGGTCTGCACCCAGCGCCCTGTGCCTGGCTCAGCTCCTGACGGCTGACACCTGTCCCAGGTGTTGGGTGGCTGCTGCGGTTCTGCGTGGGCCCCTCGTTCACTTCCGGGACCCCATCCTGAGGTTTAAACAGAAACTCCCTTTTACTGAGTTAAGACAACTTGATGAAAGAAATGCAGGAGAGGACACCTTTCATCCAGTTAAAAAAACTAAAAAAAAAAGTAATAATAGCTGTTTGAAGACATTTCCCCTCCGTGCCTCGCGCCCGCCTCTCCTGCTCAGTGTCTGCCGCGGCCTGTCGCGGGAGGTGGGGCTGCCTCGCTTAAACAAAGGACGGTTAATAAAGGAGATTTGTCATTCCGGGGGCTTCTGTTCCGACTGTCAGGGCACCGCGGAGAGAGGCGGCTCGGGTGTCTGAAGCCCTCGTGGCACACGAGATGCGAAGAGATAGTGAGAACCCGGGCGAGGAGATAATAGAGCACACGCCGGAGGAAGGAGGGAGGGAACCGTGGGGGACGGGGTGGATTTGGCCCCCAAGTCACACGGCCTCACACAGCCTCCGCGGGGACAAAGGCTACGGTTCCGATCCCCACCTGCCGCCCACAGCCGGGGACCACGGTGGGCCAGCTGGTGCGGGGCCTCTCCCCACCCCCGTCCTGCCCGTGGGAAGTGGTTTATTGCGCTGTGTAGCATCCTCCTCCCCTCCCGGGTGCTCAGTGCCGGACACGGTGCAGTATTCCTCACTCGACCAGCCCCGTGCACGGAGGAAGAAAACGGAGGTGCCCAGAGAGGTCTGGCAACTTGCCCGGGGTCTCCCAGCGACGGCAGGGTGGGGCTGGGCTCAGGCTCTGTCTGAGGGCTTGGTGCTGGCCAGTGAGGGGACAGTCACTGGCTGGGCCTTGCAACGTGCCCTAAAGGTCCCCTCTTAATCCCCTTCCTGTATTCTACATCCAAGGATCGGCTGGCTAAGTACCAAATGGAGCAGAGACCAGGGCGTCCCAGAGAGCAGAGGTGGACAAGGAGCCTGCTGCCCGGTGGGGGCAGAGGCGGCAGCCGGGACCCAAGGCCTCCGTTACTGTCCCCACGGGGCCGCAGGTGGCCCGGGCCCTGCAGGCAGAGGCCTCACGGGACAGGACGGGACAGGAGGGTCTCTGAGATCCCCGGGACCTGGACCCCGACACCGTCCTTGAGACCCACACACCGTGGAGCAGCTCGAGCCGTGGCCGCTGCTCCGGGTGCAGCTTGTCCTGCGAAGGTGGCTGTCTCGGAGCGTTTCTGTTTAGCCATGTTTGCCTGCGAATCAAGTCAAACGGCATTTAATTCCCCTCTCCCAAGCAGCACGGCGCTGAATGTAAACCAATCACTGCAACCTCGCTTTCTAAGAAATCAGGAAACATAATCAGGGAGGTGCAATTTGTTTGCTTTTCATGAAATATTACGGCGGCGACGGCAGTGGCAGGAGGTGGCCTTCGAGGGATCCGAACATGCGTGTGTGCGATGCATGTGTGATGCGTGTATGTGTGATTCGTGTGTGTGTGGTGTGTGTCTGTAGGGTGTGTGTGAGCATGTGTGTGACATGTGTGATGCGTGTGTAGCATGTGTGTGATGCGTGTGTAGCACATGTGAGTGTGATGCATGTGTGATGCGTGTGTATCACGTGTATGAGTGTATGATGCGTGTGATGCATGTGTAGCGCGTGTGATGCGTGTGATGCATGTGTAGCAGTGTGTGATGTGTGTGATGCACGTGTGTAGCACGTGTGTGAGATGCGTGTGTGATGCGTGTGTGAGCATGTGTGTGAGATGCATGTCTCTGGGTGTGTCCGTGTGTGAGGCGTGTGTAGCACATGTGTGAGTGTGATGCATGTGTAGCATGTGTGTGATGCATGTGTAGCACGTGTGTGTGATGCGTGTGTGATGCATGTGTATAGCACGTGTGTGAGATGCATGTCTCTGGGTGTGTCCGTGTGTGAGGCGTGTGCACACAGGCAGAGCTTGCCATCCGCCGACGCCGAGGCCGAGGTGCAAAGTATCTCACAAAGGCTGGCGGGACGGACGCTCCCTCGGAGACAGGCGGGGCTGGCAGAGGCAGCGGCGGAGATGGGCGTCAGGGCAGCTGCCCGTCAGTGTCGACTGGTCGGTGACAGGCGCTTTGCTTGTATCCCCTTTTGTCTCATAATTGCGTCCTGGGCCGAGCGGTGCGCATCTGACGTGGAGCGCGCCTGCGGGTGGCGTCATAGCAGCGCTCAGGCCGCAGCGACGGTGACAGGAGGCTCCGTCCCAACGCCCCACGGGCCAGAGGAGCCCCCAGCACACCCTCTGCTCCCGCAGCCAGCGCCCAGGGCATGTCCTGGCACGCTGAGTGCAGAGAGGCTTCAGCAAATCGCTCCCTCCGCACCCTGGATTCTCAGCGCTGACTGTGCCTTACCTGGCGTGTCTGCAGGGTGGCGGGGTGAGGTCCTGGGAGGGCTGGTGGCCCTTCTCACCTGGTCCTCCTGCCAGGGCTCTGACCAGGGAGCGGATTCTCTCTGATCACTCTCCTCTCCTTCCAAATCCCCGACAACCTGCTTGGCAGTGGCCTCCGCCTCCAGACACCGGGAGTGGGAGCTCAGAGACCAGCTGGAGCAGCAGGTGGCTGCGTGGCCCTCACCTGGGCGTTCCCAGGTGCTGCTCCCACAGGTGTCTGCTGCTCTGGACACACAGGGTCCTCTCTGTGGAGGTCACTAGTGTGCATCCCCAGGGGTCGGGGCAGGCCCTCAACTTTTTTCCCCTTAACTCTTTTTTTTTATGGAAGTAAAATTCATGTAATATACAATTAACCATTTTGTTTTTTAAATGTTTTATGTTCTAATTATTTACTTTTGCATTGACAACTAAAGTCGCATGTGTTTACAGCGTACAGTGTGATGCTTTGCTCTCCGCCCGCGCCGTGCAGCCGCTAAGCCAGGCGAGCCGACATCCGTGTCACCACCCAGCTGCGCTGCAGGGCGTGCATGGCTCAGTGGCGTTCAGTGTGTCTGCGCGGCTGTGCCGCTGCCAGCTCTCTTTAACGTCAACCTCTCGTCACCCGGGAGAGACCCCAGGCCCACTCATTTCTAAATCTCTAGGGCCTGGATTCTTCCCTTTAAAAATGGAAAAGGGGTTTCGCCTGCACCTTCCTTTATGCTCTGCATCACATGCCCCTTTGCACACGGCCCGATGGACCTCGTCCAGGTGCGAGCGGCGCCTTGTTGGAACCTCAGCCCCAGCCTCGGGTTTTCTCCTGACTGTCTGGAGGCTCCTAGGTGGAGACGTCCCGGGACCCGGCGTCCAGCTTGTCCAGGGAGCTGGCAGGCACACGGTGGGGGGTCCCCGTCCTCCTTCAGGACGGCAATTGAGTTCTGTGGGCTCAGCAGAAAATGGGCATAGCAGCTAACGCTTCACAGCGATTTTTATGAGAATTGGAGAACGGGACTCACGCCGCTGAGTGCCAGGAATGTGCTAGACAATGAGTAAGGTCGAGCGTCTGTGTTGGAGGATTCCGCGAGAGAGGCCCGGGACGCCTGGCGGATGGTGAGTGTGCGTACATGTTACCTCCTCCCGCCGCTGGGGTGCTGCGGGCATGGGGGGGCTCCCTTTCTGGGTCCTGACGAGACGCAGGGGCCTGTGCCTAAGACTGACAGCTTTCCCCTCCCTATAGACAGTCTCTCCGTCTGTTTCTGTCTGTCTCTCTGTCCCTGCCCCAGTGCCTTTGAGCCCTGGAGCCTGCCTTCGCAACAGGGAGTGGGGGACCCAGGGACGTTAGCCCAGCAGAGAGCAGAGAGAGCAGAGACAGGCACACAACCGCCATCCCAGATGCACGGCAGGTGGAGAGGCTGGAGCTGCCCCGTGTCCCCAACGCCCCAGCCCGGGGATGTTGAACTTGACCACAAAGCGTCCCTGAGGTCACTGACCTGAGCTGGACACGGCTGTGTGATGGGCTGGGCTGTGGGGCCATGCTGCTCCTTCAGCCTCGGTTTCCTCAACCGTGGAACGGGGAGGACGGCATTGACTTGCGAGTTTTAAGGCAGATGACGGACCCTAAGCCTTCAGCCCCGTGCTGGGGACTGGGTCAGAGATGGGGATCCCGTCCCTGTTCCTAAGCCTCAGTTTTCTGTCTGTTAAGTGGAGACACTATCTATGGGAAGGCGCCATTGTTGGAAGGGAGTTTATGGAAGGTGCTTCGTGAAGGATGCGGGTGACTAAAGGTCTTAGCTGCCATCCAGCCTACTGTGAGGATGGGTTTCCCAACCCTCAGAACTGCTGGACGTGAACAACCCCCTCGGGGAGTGGGGAGGTCTCCAGGCTGCTGGCGTCCGGCGTGCCCAGTCCTCTGGCCTTCGCTGTCCCTCCGGCATTGGGCGCTGTGCTGGGGCAGTCTCCTGTCTTTCCACCTGCCCTCGAAGCCCGACCTTCCACTGCTGGTGGGGCACGCAGACTCAGATTTGGGCTTTGAAAGTGCACGCTATGATGTCTAAGGCAATAATGCCACTCCTTTCAAAGGTCTCGGGGGATACTGGAGACGTGGGTACCTTAACCTCGGAAGGGGACTGGAGCCCGGGCACTGTGGCAGCCTGTGGGAGAGACCTCCTCTCCAGGGTCTCTTGCACGTCTCCCCCAGGAGCAGTGGGACCTGCTCTGTGGTGCCGGTGTGGGGTGGACAGACGCTAAAGCACAAGGAAAAGACATCACACCTGAAAACAAAACAAAAGGCCCTTTGGAGCCGGGGTGGTGTCTGGAGCTTCTGTGGGTGGAGGTGGGAACCGCAGTGTGACTGAGCTGGGCTCCTCCTGTCACTTGTCTGCCAGCAGAGACAGAAACCGCGGCTTGTCTTCTATTTTCTCTGTTTTCTCCTCAGTGTCTACAGACAGGCAGAGAGTGAGTGCGTGGGTGAGTGTGCCTGGGGTGTACGTGCACGGGCGAGTGTGCATGCAAGTGTGAGTATGCATTGGTGTGTGTGCATGGGTGTGTGTGTGCATGGGTGAGTGTATGTGCATGGGTGAGCGTGCATGCATGGGTGTGTGTGCATCAGTGAGTATGCATGGGTGAGCGTGCATGCATTGTATGTGCGTGCATGGGTGAATGTGTGCATGGTGAGTGCATGGGTGTGTGGGCATGGGTGTGTGTGTGTGCATGGGTGTGCCGGCAGGGTGAGTGTGCGTGGGTGAGTGTGTACATGGTGAGTGCGTGCATGGGTGAGTGCGTGCATGGGTGAGCGTGCATGCATGGGTGTGTGTGCATCAGTATGCATGGGTGAGTGTGCATGCATTGTATGTGCGTGCATGGGTGAATGTGTGCATGGTGAGTGCATGAGTGTGTGGGCATGGGTGACTGTGCATGCATGGGTGAGCGTGTGTGAGTGGGGTGTGCAGACACACTCCTAGATTCCTACAGAGATGCTCAGACATGAAGTGCCCTCACTCATTTTTGCAAGAAAATAAACAGATGTCGGCGTCCTGGTGGCCTCTGCTTCCTGCGGCCTTGCCTGGCCTCTCTTGCCCTCTCCACGGAGAGTTCTCCCACTTCCTGGCAGGGCCTCTTTCCCCACCTTCCTGGTATCTCTAAGAAGGTTGACACCAGCATCAGGACTGAGTCCTGCCTCTACCTGCCGCTGCTTCTTAGAGACATCCCAGAACCCAGAGGGCCCGTTCTCCCCCCCGCCCCCCACACTTGCTCTCACCTGCGTTCTGTGCCAACCACTAAGGCTTGGGAGCCAGGTACTTGTCTGCCTGTCACCTCCGCCTGGGTCCCCCAGGAAGCTCAGAGGTGGCCCCTCCTGGGCAAACTGACTGTTTCTCTTGCACCTGTGCCTGCCCAGTCGGCCAGCTCGGGATGGCCATGCACCCACGGTGCTTGGTGTGCCTCACGCTGGGGCGTCCTGGAGTCCAGCCTCTCTCCACCACTGCGGATTCTGCATCTTCAACACATTCCAGTGCGCTCCCTTCTCCTCATGCCGCCCTGTTGCACGTCCTCACTCAACACCCACCCACTTGTTTGCACTTTTGAAGTGAGATCCTAGCTCTGCTGCTCCTGCTTCCCTCCAGGCCTCCCTTTACTCTGAAGCCACAGACATCTTTCCAAAGGACACGTTTGCTCATGTCAGCCCCGCTTAACTCCCTTTCAGGGACCCCCACTGATTGCAGACAGTGCACCAAACCCTCACAGCCCGCCCCTGCACGGGCTCGCCCCACCCAGCCCCCGCCCACACTGCCCCTCCCCTTTAGGCCCCGCCCCATGCTTGGTCCTGTCCCAAGCCCTAGTCCAGTGCAGCACAGGCCCTGCCCAATAGGCAGCAGCCTTGAGCTCAGCTCTGCAAACACTGGGGTCCCTCTTGCCTCAGGGTCTGCAGTGGGGATGCCTTTGCACCCCTCTAAGGCTAAGGCAACTCCATCTCGATGCCGGTCCCCATGCTGATTTCTGATTAATACCAGTTCTGGGAGCACCTCTAAGATTTCTGCTTTACCCACTGCTACCATAGATCCTGCCATTAGGTCAAGGCAGCCTTGGTGTCATCACTGTCCTCCTAAAGCACGTGTGCCCTCCCCTATGGCATGCCAGCCCTGGGCCTGGGGGTGACTGTGGGGACCCGCCGTCTTGCCACCGCCTGAGACGTGGCTTCTGTGCCTAAGTCCCTACTGAATGTTTCTTTCTGACAAACTGCATTTGTCAGCCTGTCTTCAGCCTCTTGGAACAACCCCTCTCCTCCCTACTCCCTAACACCAACCCACAGACCCTGTGTCTGTCTGAGACCCTGCTGGGCCGCCTCCCTGACCCCAAGTCCCGGAAGGTGCCGTCCTGCGAGCTCTGCAGCAGAGTAGCTTCCCTGACTGCTCCCCTGGGCTCCCGTCCCTGCCAGTCCGCCTCTGAGGTCCTCCGGCCAGGTGTGTCCTCCGTGTCTGCAGTGCGTCCGGGCGGGGGCCACCGGGGTCCGCAGACGCAGCCCACCTGCTGGAAAAGGCACCCGAGACCATCGCGGCTCCCAGCTGCCCCTCTCCACGGTGGCAATTAATTTGCATAAACCTCCGAGTCTAGAAACCTTCTCCGAAAGTTCGTGCATCAGACTCAATCCGGACTGATTCTGCAATTTCATTTCCTTGAAAACAAACCCAAACCCAAGCCTTCCCGATGTCCCGGGGAGGGACCCAGCCACTTCCCTCCTCTCACGCCCGGATGGGGAGGTCTTCCCAGGAGGTCGTCTGTGGTTATAAGTCCCACGTTCCTGACAAGCTGACTTGTTAGTGGAGCTAAACTCGCCCTCGCTTCCCCGTCGCGCCATCCCAGAGGCGAGATCTCTCGACGGTGGGAGACGCCGCCCCTGGGCGCATGTACCTGCCAGCCCCTCCTGGCCAGCACGTCACGAACCCGCCACCTTTCCGCAGGCATCAGCGTTTCATCTTTAATACATTTTGAGACAGAAACGTATTAGAGCATTAGTCAAGGAAGGGTCAACGGAAGCATGTCTTTACCCTGCAATTTCTGGCTGAACGATTCACCGGCCAAGAGCTCTTTCTGGAAGCATAGTGCCTGCATGGACACTGGAGGTTCAGGAAGGGTTCCTGTCTGCACCTCTGCACAGAGAGACACAGCCAGTGCGCTCTACCCTTTTTCTGGGCCAATGCTCCGTCCCTTTCTGTCTAGTCCTTTAAAGACCCTGCCTGTGCCTGGTGAGTGTCTGTTAGCCCAGGGCAGTCGCACAGGTTGGGCACTGCACCAGGTGGCCCGGCTGATTCTGGTCCTCCTTCTCTCTCCCAGTTTGGGTTCTGGCAGCAGCTGTCTGCCCAGAGGAGGGCGCTCTTTTCTCAGTGGTACCAAGGCCCATATGGACCACTGGTACCCACCCACACTGCCAGGCTGCCCAGAGTGCCCAGTCGGTGGTGCGTGGTGTGAAGTCACCAGCCAGGTTCTGCTCCCCACTTCAGGCGTCTGTCTTTGCTGCCATCTTGGTCATTCTCTGCCTCTCTGGTCTGGGCCTGGCCACATCTTCTGCCTCCCACGTGGGTTCCCCTTTCTCTACGAGACTCTCCTCCCTGCCCCATCCTGGCGGTTCCTCTGGGCACCCTCCCTCTTCCTGAGGTTCCAGCCTCCCTGGGCTCTTCCTTGCATTCCAGCTGGGAGCCCCCTGGAAGGCTGCCAGCTTCTGCCCGTCCTCCTCTCCCCACCCGCTAAGCCCCCAGAAATTGCTGCTTCCTGCATGTAACTCGCAGCCTTAACGTTAAGGGGCTGTCCCCAGGCTGCCAGCTGTGACTGACGCGTCACACCGAGTGTGTTAAACCTGGTGTTATTCAGGGAGCGGCGGTGCCGAGGATGCTCCCAGAGGGGTCTGTCACCACGATTCAGTGGCTGCGGGCTGGGGACAGCAGCATTTCCCACCTCCGAGACGGAGGAGCCGGCCTTGGAGGGGCGCAGGGGCTGGAGCCTGCCGGGGGCCCGAGTCAGGGAACCCGTCGCTGGCTTCCGTGGCCAGTCGGGAAGCAGCGCTCGGACGCTTGCCGTCTGCCCGGCTCCTGAGCTACATGCTGTCCTTCCGTCACGCTCTTGCAGGGCACGAGGCCGTTGCTCTGCCACCTCCGGAGAGCCGCAGGGACTGCTGGGTGCGCCGGCCACACCGGCCCGTCCTTCTGGTCAGGAAAGTTTGGGGCCTTGGGTTCGGGTCCCAGCCCTGCTGCTTTGGGACAATCACCTTCCGGAATCTGCCTGTCTCATCCGCGTCACACACCGGGCAGTGCTGTTTACTGCGCACGCTGCAGGGGGTTGACTGAGGCAGGGAGTGGCGTGACAGCGGCAGCTGTTCTTATTTTTATTAGGATGTTTTTGTAAACACACGATTACCGGAAAGCTCCGTGAGCTCGTTTTCAGTCCCGAGGAAACCGGATATCAAAGAGCCTGTCGGTGGCAGACACCGTGAGACGTGGCAGGTGACAGCCCGGCACTGCAGAAGGAGACAGAAACGACCGAACGGCCGCCCCCAAACTAGCGCCCGTGCACAGAGAACCTCGCTCGTGTTTAAAAGGCTCAGTCACTTTCCTGGGGCGGAGAGGCAGGGAAGCGGGTCGTTTGTTTCAGAACGTTTTCCGTCCACGCGGGGCAGGTGA
>CAUYMX010077481.1:0-13285 GCA_963573855.1 Lepilemur septentrionalis | reverse complement strand
ACGCCCTCCCTGGAAGCAGCCTTCAGCCTCCTCCACCCGCACCCTCTGCAACACCAACTGGGCAATAGCATCGATTCTGTGCTTCAGAGGTGCTGTCAGTAAATCACACACGAGAGCTTTCCAAAGGAAATAGAAATTGATAGGAAATTATTTTGCAAGCAAATGTTTAAAATCCAGTGAGAGCTTTTATAGATAAGATGTTGAATATCAGCTGGGGAATTGGGACCAGTAAACGTTCCTTCTTAATCATTCTACTTATCTCGCGTTTCTCATTGAGGAAATAAACATCTTGTGCCTTCTTGCATTTTTTGTATCTTTTGAAGCCCAGTGGAGGGGACCCTCCACTTGCCCTGAGCACACACGTCAGGCTACCGTGCTGAGGTCTTCTACCTGTACTTTATTTCCACTGCCTGTATTTTCTTTTTTTTTAGAATGTGTCAAGACTCCAGGGTAAAAATACAGTATGGCAAAGGATAGACACAGGTTTATAAATAGAGAAGACCCAGAACTTCCAAATCCAGGGAATTTCTTACTAACTCAAAGAAAATGTCACACATTTTAATACAGTGAAAGAGAGTGTCTCTATTCTTTTCATGCTATTAGTTTCTGCTGAATATATAATTATTCTTTTAAATAAAAACAGGTTTCGTGCTTCATGTGATAAATGTCAGGTTCAGATACTAGTTGGGAAAATTAAACTATTCCTTTAACCATGTTCAAAAAAAATCTATAATTTTTACTCATTGAAATGCTTCATTGCCTAAACAGTCTTAGTTAATGATTACAACTGACTGAAAATGAGTCATAAAGTAATTAAAAATCATACGGTGGCTTGAAGTATACGGATAGGATGGCAGTGGCTATGAGCACAGCATATAAAATGGTAACCAAGAAACGGCATCAACACCTAAAGCAGTATATTTTACAGTGGTACATTTTTACAAAAATTAACTTCTATCTAGAACTTTTCTATTAAGTACTGTGTCTTAAATCAAATCTATGATCCTCAAGTAAGTTTAATATTTTGAATATGCAAAGGCCTATTGTACCCATTTTTAATGCTTTCCCACTCTCAGAGGAAGATTTGCATTTTGACCTTTATCTCCAATGTATAATGAAAAGTTTATTCCTATTCAAGGAATTACAGCCATCTCCAAAAGTGCTACTTGCTGCTATGTCTACAGTCCGTTTCATATCATGGAAAGGACCCTAGACAGAGAGTAAAATAATCTGCCATTTACTATGTAACCCTTGATAAGTCACTGAAACTCCCTGAGCTTGTTCATCCTTTGTTTTGAAAAGCATTAAGCTAAAAGAGCTTCGCCAACTGCGAAGTGCCACCTAAATGTGGGGAACATTTAATTGTTTTGTCAAAGATGCTCAAGGAGACACTCAGTGTCGAGGTACCTTTCAGAATGTCCCTAACATAACATCATGAGACACTACGTGTTGCAGTGTGCACTGTGATGTCTACTTTGATGCTGACAATGTGAGACCCACACAAGGAGTAAGTAGTTCCAAATGTCCACCTTGCCACAGAGGTCATAAATCCTGCCAGTGGCCAGGAGGCCTGGATCCAGCTTCGACCCTCCTTCCTCCCAGGTTAGGGGAGCAGGTGAGAGGGGTGTCACACGGACACTTTCAGTGTTTTCACAGAGTGGGTAGGTGTGTGGGGGGAACTTTCTGTACTCATCACTGGTTCTTAGTTACATTGACCTTGGCAGGGAAGGAGGCAGGTTGAAATCAAAATAGAAAAGTGGAACCACAGATTGGCTTGTATCCCAACACGCCTGTAGTGGTTCATGTGGTCAGTGTCGCCTCCAGTAACTTTCAACTCTAGAATCAAGAACTTCTATGTTTGCTACTCTCCCCCCCCAAAATGTAACCCTGTGAATGTACATAGCTTGCACACACCTTTAGCCAGTAGCAAAAAGGTTAGTCAAAATAAAGATATTTTCAAGGTTGTAAGTGAAAAAATTTCACGTTGATGGTTTAATTAATAACTCTGATACACTGACTTAGCACCTCCAGAAATAGTACATAACAAAAAGAAGTAATAAAGGCGAATTCTGAATTGGCTCTTTGCTACTTTGCAATTCACACAAGCAGCTCTAAGATTAGAAAGAAAGTCATCTTGACAGAATTATTAGATAGTTACTCAGAATTTGAAGTAGAGTGAGCGCAAGTATGTATTGGATAATTATGAATGTATCTGACCATGGCATGGCGTAAGAAGAGAAAGAAAAATTGGTGCAGTAAGAATATTAATAAAAGTAGAGTAGGTACCAAACACTATTTTGATGAGATTAATGCTTGGATGTGTGAACTTGGTTTGCTCATTCCATTCGCTTGGGTCTCAGGTTGAGAAGACCATCTGCACAGCACTATCACAGTCACCAAGAGAAGCCAGAGCTTGATTAACATCTCACAGACAAAACTAATAGACAGAGATAACTAGAGAGAGAGGAAGGTCTGCTTTCCATGTTCATTCTTGTCCTTTGAGGGATTTGACATGTCAATAGATAACTCAGTAGCTCTATTATCAATGAAAGCAGGTGAGAGAAATCAACAGATCATTCTTATCTAAACATATTTAAGGACTACTACTCATCCACAAAACAATAATTTCCCTTGTTTGGGGAGATATCTAATTGCCTTCAACAGATATAACTACAGTTTTGAAACAAAATACATTTTTAGTTCACTGCAAATTTAAATAATAAATATCACTTGGGTAATAGCACGTTGCAGAGTGAGTGGGAGGAATAAGTTGAGAAATAACTTCAAGACTATTTCTTTTGAACCTGAATTCAAGCCTCAGGAAGTTGGAAGGAAATCAAAAGCTGAACTGAAGTAAATTCCTTCCCTGAAGGAAGGAAATTCTAAGGCTTTAGGTTTTATCTTTCCCAAATCTTCAAACTGTAATGAATAGCAGAAATTGTTTGGAGCATTCAATGATCATTTATTTTACATTCAATAACTTCCCCTCCTTCTGGGACATTTAAAGACAAAGGACATTCAAGGCCTACTAAGAAGAGCTGATACTCATCCTTCAGAAATTATTCTATAACATCGAGAAGGAGGGAATCCTCCTTAACTCATTCTACAAAGCCAATGTTACCTTGCTATCAAATCCAGGAAAGGACACAACAAAAAAAGAAAACCATAGACAAATATTCCTTATAAATATAGATGCAAATATCCTGAATAAAATACTGGCAATGTACACAAATCAGTAGCATTTCCATATACGAATAAGAGTCAAGCTGAGAGTCAAATCAAAGATTCAATACCATTCACAACAGCTACAAAGAAAATAAAATACTTTGGAATATACTTAACCAAGGAGATGAAAGATCTCTACAAGAACAAATAAGGAACACTGAGGAAATTGCAGATGACATAAATTGAAATACATCTCATGGTCATGGATTGGAGGAATCAACATTGTTAAAATGTCTATACTGTTCAAAGTGATTTATAGATTCAATGTACTACCCATCAAAATATCAACATCATATTTCACAGATCTAGAAAAAATAATTTGATGCTTCATTTGGAACCAAAAAAGAGCACAAATAGTCAAAGCAATCCTAAGCAAAAAGAACAAATCTGGAAGCATCACATTACCAAACTTCAAATTGTACTGCATGGCTAAGGTAACCAAAACAGAAATATAATACTGGGAATCAACTCCAAGAAATAGAAGTGTGTGTAAGGATAGAATGAGAAGCCTATTTACTGAAGACTTGTTTGTGCAAAAAAAAAAAATGTCTTTAAGTATTTTGGATTGACAGAGTAAAGACAACTCTCCATTTTGAATGGTAACCAGACCTTTAAAAGGAAAAGTTATATCTTAAAATCTGGAGGAATGAGTATGGTGCATCACTAAGTACATAAAGCAAGAAACAGAATATTGTGTATTGTATGACCCAATTTCTGTGAAAGAAAAAACAAACCAAATAAAAATTCCCATTTATCAATATAGAGGTCTGTATGAGCATGGAGAAGGATGTAGAAATGTACAAAACACCCTGCTTATCCCAGAAACTCGAGCTTGAAAACAGTGAAGAAATTAAGGCTAACTCTTTAGCAATAACTATTGGGTTTTACTTGCTGCAAGATGTGTGATTCTATTTCTTTATTGACTTATAAAGGACCTGTAAGGAAATGAAATAAAGATTTCAGCCACCAACATTCATATGTAATTGTAAAATAACTT
Organism: Lepilemur septentrionalis; assembly: GCA_963573855.1. Classification (NCBI taxonomy): domain Eukaryota; kingdom Metazoa; phylum Chordata; class Mammalia; order Primates; family Lepilemuridae; genus Lepilemur; species Lepilemur septentrionalis. The sequence continues at coordinate 9,063 of CAUYMX010077481.1, read as the reverse complement.
AAAGTTACTGTAATTACTATTTTCATTATTTTTTTTAAAGAACTTCTAGCCAACTAATTGTCAAAATAACATAAACTATTCTCTGACATCTCTAACACCTTAGGAGGACTTTCAAAAACTCTTTTCCATGTTTCCTATTACTGGATCATGTAGGAACCTAAGATTATTTAAGGCAGATAGATAAGGCTGGAAATTAAAAACAACAACAAAAAAATTCTCACAGGATTTAAAATAAAACATTTTTTAGAGCTACGAAGCATGAGATGATTAAAGTATCTAATAGATATTTGTCTATAGTCTTACAAGAGTAATGTGAGCAAACTTTTGGAGTCACCTGAGTAGTCCTAGATTGTGACTTGGGAGACTTCTTCTCCCAAGTGGCTTATATTTGGTTTTTCGGTTGTCCTCTTGGACGCCAGAATTCTGGCAGCTAGCCATGTGTCTTTTACACAGAAACTTGGAAAATATTTCTATGAAAACTCTGACCAGCCCAAGAGAAAACACCTAAACAGGCTGACATTGCAGATTGCACAGCAGTAAAGCCCACCAGATAATTCCATAGCCAATCTTAACATATACAGATGCCACCACATGTCCAGAGCTTCCCAAAGCTCATTAGTGCTCCATTCTTCAACAGAACAGACAAACAACAATCATCAGGCATCAGAGGTGACTCCAGCTTTCTAACATGAGAGAGAACAAAGCAAAGAGAAACAAAATTAGAAGAAATAATCCATAAAATGGAAAAATAAAAAATCTTGTTTTAAATATCTCCAAGGAGAAAAGAAGATATTGTATGTGAAACAAGAACATGGTTCCATAAAAAAAAACCTCTTGGGAATGAAAAGTATCATAGCAGGAGTGGAAACACAATGGAAACATAAAAGATCTCAATAAAGATATCTCCCTGTGTACCTTTCCTCCAGAAGATACCTAACGAAGTGCCCCTCAAATTGGTAAATTAATTCAAGGAAAGACACAGCATCTGGGCAGCAGATGTCCCCATCCTGGAAAGAAGGAAGGGATCCCCAAGATGAGGGTGAGGAAGCACAAGGATGGCACGTGTGGCCAGATGCAAAGCACCCGCTGCCCACACTGGACTGAGCCAAAGCCTCCAGAGAGACACTTGGCCGCCAATAAGATTTCTAGTGACTGTTTCAACCCTTGCTTGAAAAGAGCTTGTGTCTCAAGCAACTGAGACTGAAGCAGAGTCGACATGTACTGGAAAGTTCTGCTGCAAAACTCAACAAATGGCTTCAACGCTGACAAAAACATTGAAGACAAACATTCGTCTATAAAATGTAAATAATAGTAGACCCTTCCTCATAGAGTTCTTGTGCGGTTTAAGTGAGTTTATAAAATTAAGCACTTAGAATGGTACCTAGCGATCTGGAAAGTATCCAGCCATTTTTAATATAACAAGAACGGTCACTCGCCAGGACAGCCCTCGTATACTGAGGGTGACAAGGATATTAACTATCATCATCTTCACCATCATCATCATCATCATCATTATTAGGCAGGTTATTAAACTCTGGAGTTAAGCTTCCGGGCATCCTGGCTCTAGCACTAGTGATGTTACCTGGGGAAATCTATGTAAATTCTTTAAGCCTCAGTGTCTTCATCTGTAAAATGTGCATGGCAGGGGTATCCACCTCATAAGTGAACACTACGAATGGAATTAAATAAAACAATGTATGCACAGCACCTAGCAAAGTAAGCACTCCATAAATGATAAATATAGATAATAATAATTTGTGCTTTTAATGGAAAAAATACATTTAAGTTATCAAAAGGAGAAAATTCTCCACCATTAAAGAACTCTTTTTCGTTTTCAGGTATCTTTATATGGTGATAGCCATGGCATTTGTTTTACTTTGTATTGTTTCAATAAATATTTTGTATTTCCATATTATCTCGGTAATTATATTTTTAAGCATCTGCCGAGCACATCGTCAGAATAATTCAAAATAAATCGCCAAAATGTCTGTGAGACATTAAGATGGTTTGTAGTTTGGCTCTCACAGAAAACAACTTGGATAAACATGTTTGTTATTTTGGATTTTGGCTTCTTAGATTATTTGCCAAGTCCTTTCGCAAGACAAACATTAACAAACACGCTGTTCCCTCACACATGCTCCCCCTGGCAGCAATCCAGCCCTCACGGTCCCAAGGTTGGCAAAGACCTCACCTCCCCCAACATCTTTGGCTTCAGTATCAAAAGCAAAATCAAACACTAATTGAATAGTAATTGATGGTTTCAAGTGTGTTTATTTTCAAAAATTGTTCGAGTAACTTAAAATCTATTCCATTCTAAATAAAATACTTACTCTATTTATTCTAATTTTCTATAGAACATTTATTTTTCTTTTTGGAGACAGAGTCTTGCTTTGCTGCATGGACCTGAGTGCAGTGGCGTGATCATAGTTCACAGCAACCTCAAATCCTGGGCTCACGTGACCTCCTGCCTCAGCCTCCCCAGTAGCTGGGACTACAGGTGTGCATTAATCACAGCCAGCTAGTTTTTCTTTTGTTATTTTTTATTTGCAGAGACAAGATCTCACTATGTTGCTCAATCTGATCTTGAACTCCTGACCTCAAGGGATTCTCTCACCTCGGCCTCCCAAAGAGCTAGGTTTATAGGCATGAGCCACCACACTCAGCCCTATAGAATATTTATCTATTCTGTTCTAAAGTTCTATTAACTGCTGCTAAATTCCCTCTGCCAATCTTCGTTTTGTACTTCATTCCTCAACATGCTTTAAAGTTTTCTGACTATTTATGCACATCTGTGGGGTTATAATTTTTCTTTCTAGCAATCTTTAGAATCATATTAATCTCACCATTTTGCCAAGTCACTTAACCCAAAAACGAAGGATTTGGACTAAGGATAATTCTGACAGTTACAATAATCTTTCTTAGGCCCACGTAAATTATGAGGGCTCTGGAGGAAAAGGAGATAGTTTGATCCCTTGCAGAGATATTGGTCTTTCCCTCAGAAAATCTGTGTGGTTATATTAGAGATGTCAGCCCTGTCCTTCCTGTTAATCTGTGGTAACTTGTTATATCAGCAATAGAAAATTAATACAACCCTGTTGCAGTCCTGACCCTCTCAGGCATGTGGGTAGTCAAGTCTCCCTCTCAGACCACAGCCTGGAAACGTTCTCCAATTTTAAGAACCCAAAAGATTAGACTGAGTAATCCTAGATAATCCAAGATGGTTGTCCCATCTCAAAAATCTTTACCTTAATCACATGTGCAGTATCTCTTTTGCCTTGTAAAGCAACATATTTATAGTTCCAGGGATTAGGAGTGGATGTCTTTGGGGACCATTACTCTGCCTACTACATGGGCAATCCCTGACCTAACCTGAACCAAGCATGTCGTCTCTCTGGTTGATCTGAATTTTACATTTCTTAAATCGAAATGTATTATAGAATGTGGCCGCCAGAGAGAGAGAGAGAGAGAGGGAGAGGGAGGGAGAGACAAAGAAAAGCAGAGGGAAGTGATGCTCTGTGGCCCTTAGAGACGGACAGGTTCACCTTTGGACATTCCAGATATTCCAGGCCTGCCATGGCCTCTGAAACTAGACCCTGATACCCACTCGTGTATCCCCTGCTCTTCCCACTTGCCTATCTAAATTTCTGGAAGGCGGAGCAAAGAGTAAGAGCACAGTGCTTGCTAGATGGTATTGGGAAGGATCTCCTGACTGCACGGAGTTTGTCCCGGTGCATTTTTGTAGTACACGGAGCCATGTGTTCATGAAGTGATGGGAGCTTATAAGTGTACCAGGGTTCCAAACGTATCTGGGCCCTGAATACAAGGTGGCCACAATTCCCTCCAGTGCTAGGTGCACAGGTGTGGGAGAGGAGTAAAACATGTGTCATTGATTCCATCCATACCTCTCAATCCCAACTCATCTTTCTTGACAAATCTCAATAAAACATCTTTCCTCTGAGGCTCCTCTGACTCTCAAAGTAGAAGTCACTCCTTCAATTTAGTCAAAAAATATACAAGCACTCACTCTAAATCAGGCATTAAGTGCTGAGAATGCACAAGGGAAAGACAGGAGCGTGTCTTCCTCCTCTGAATCCACTCTCAAACGCTCTCCTGGCACCGACCACTTCCCACCTCACATGAGGGCTCCCTGTCTTGTCCACCTGACCACTGACCCCACTGCTAGTCTGATATCCCTTAAAGTGAAGTCACTGGATCTTCTGGATTATGAGATTCCTCCCAGGTAGCACAGGGCTTGTCCTAACAAAAATGAGCACAGGAATTCAGTGATCATTTATTAAGCACCTACTGTCTGCACGGTACTAGGTGCAGTTGAGAATATAAATAAAATTTAAGAAGGCTCCTGACCTGAAATTTCTGATAGAATCTGAGAGTCTGACCCTTATGCTAAATACATAGAACAATGAAAAGAGAAGAGGTCCCAAATATCACAGGAGGGACGCTGGTGCTAGAGGGATGCAGGGAAGGAAAGGATGACTGTGATATGCAGCTAATATTTGTCCACGAGGGGGACCTTGTCCTGGGTCTCAAAGCTTGGGCAGGATCCGAATGGGTCACGGGGACAGAAAAGAAGAGACAGAGCATGATGAGCAAGGGCTCGAGAGGGGAACAGACGTGTGTTTGGGGGACAATAGAGACACAAGCTTTCAAAGAACGTGGCCCTGCACTGGAGATGGGGAAGGTTACAGCCAGATCATGGATCCCTATGAAGGCCAGGCATCAGGCCTGGGACTTTCTTCTTTCCTTCATACCATTCCAGACTGAAGCCATGGGATCTCCCCTTGCTGCTCTGCTGGGTGGACATTTCTCAGCCCTGGTGTCAGGCTCAGTGACTCATAATTAAAGCTTCCTGACACAGTCAGGAGCTACTCAGGAAACTATTCCCTTGGCAAATCTGGAGAAATATGTCCTTTATGTTAACTCGTCCATGCTGACAGACTACATCTAACTAAACAGCTCACTGCACAATTTTATGACGCCTCCAAGTGTGGATGAAAGAAAAATCAAACTCCTATTCTCCGAAAGCCATGCACATACTAGTTATATTGATCAGAGGACAATGGAAATGATCCAGTGAGGACTGTCTTGATGTTCTCAGATTAAAGTCTACCTCGAATGCCTCCTCTACATCCTTCATTCAGAAGGATGTGTCCTTCCTTCTCTGCTTCCGAAGCACTAACCTATCCCTGTGATGGGTACTGCCCAGACAGGCTGATATGCAGCTGTGGTTGCCTGTGTGCCTTTTCTCCATAGACTATGAGCATCATTTTGTGAATAATAACTGCAGCTTAATACTTATTGAGGGTTCTCCTACCTGCCAAGTTCATGATAATTGCTTTACATGGGTTATTTCACTTATTCACCCAACACACCTTTAAACTGGTACTTATCCTCGTATTACAGACAATAAAGCCAAGGCAAAGAACAGTTAAATAATAAGTCCAAGTTCACACAGCCAGTAAGAAGTGGGGTCTGCCTGATCCCAAAGGCCATGCCATAACCACTGCTCCTTACTGCCTCTTGGCAAGGGTGGAAGTCATCTCTTATTCAACCCTGCCACCCCACTGGACCCAGTTTATTACCTGGTATAGGGAGATGCTCAGTCAATGCTGATTGGTATTGCATGGAGTAGAAATGCCAGGGATGGGACACCTTTGCTGTGACTGATTGGATATCTGATTCCCTGCTGTGAAGAGGAGAGTCCTGGACCAGACATGCTCCTCTGGCTCCTAGCTCTCTCTGTCCTACCTCATTTGTCCTGCTTCCTCAGTCCTCCTCCCTCCTAACTGCACCATGCGGATTCAAAGTTAGAGCTTAGTGCACAGAAAGGGAAAACAGAACTCTGCCTGAGAGAGGGAATTATGGAATTCCGGAGAGAGAAGGAAATTGAAATTGATTCATATGTGCAGGAAAATATTTAACAAAATAAAACAAAATGTTATCTGAAATTAGCACACCACTACTGAGTAGTAGTTCAGTGCCCTTTTTTCTCGTTTGACTGATCTAAGCATAATTTGATGGGTGTGGCTTAAAGACACAGATCACATGTGGAATTGGGTGTTACTCAAGTAAACACAGTATCTGTGCACTATATATATGCACTGAGGCAGGGAAGAAGTCCACAAGAACTCATTAGTCTCCTGGTTTGCAGAGAAGACAGCAGCAACATGAGCACAGCAGGAAAAGTAAGAAAAAAACCATTACTGTTGGAAATATATTCTCATTAATATAATAAATAAGGGGATACAGTATTTGATGACTAATTTAAAATTCATATCTAAATTAGAAATGATACACTGAATATGATGTACAATATATGCTACAATTTATAATGTCTACTGAACTACGATGGAAATAAGCTATCCTAAATAGCTTTAACAAGAATGTATAGAACTGGTATCTAAGTCTTTCTTTCCTCCATTAAATAAATTTGTTGTAAAGTGATAGTTTATTCCAAGCTAATCATAACTAATTTGTAATTCTGAAGTCAAAAAAGCCTTAGTTAAGAAGTTATTTTATTCAGAGAAATGTGAATTGTAAAAAGTTAGAAGTTAGCTTTATATCAAGAAATTCTAGGCTGGCACAGTGGCTCACACCTGTAATCCTAGCACTCTGGGAGACCGAGGAGGAAGGATTGTTTGAGCTCAGGAGTTTGGGACCAGCCTGAGCAAGATCAACACCCCGTCTCTATTTTTAGATTTTCCTAAAAATAGAAAAATCAGCCAGGCGCGGTGGCGCTTGCCTCCAGTCCCAGCTACTCAGGAAGCTGAGGCAGGAGAAACCTTGAGCCCAGGAGTTTGAGGTTGCAATGAGCTATGATGACACCACTGCACTCTACCCAGGGTGACTGAGTGAGACTCTGTCTCAAAACTGAAAAAAGAAAAGAAACTATATTTTAAAGTAGTTATTCTTTGTAATCACATTCTTTTTATGAACACCATAAAGGTAAGTCTGACAAAAGTTATGTGAGAAGAATTTAATTCAGAAGACTGAAATATCCTTCTAATCTTACTATAAAGTCCCTTAAAAATACATACAGCTTTAGAATCATCAAGGTTAAGCAGGCCAATATCAACATGCAAATTCTGGGTTTCTTATGCACATTTTAGGCAATTTCCACAGAAATCCTATAGAACAATATCTTCCACATATAAAACTCAGTATGATTTTACAGAAAATTAACACCAATACGATTTGAATCACTTATTAGCCCTAGGAACACAGATTCTAAGACTTCCGTAAATTTATGTTTATTTCTTCGATATGTTGACAGATACAGAGAAATGGATGTGGCCATGCAATGTAATCAAATCCTGTTTTTAATTGCTTACTTAGAAAAGTCTGTGCAGCATTTGCAGTGTATTTCTTGTGTTAGGACTGGGGTACATGGTAAAACGTCTTGCTATGATCTCAGTTTAAAGGTTCTGACGTTTCTATACACACACACTCTCTGACAAAACAGGCTCATAGCGATAAGATTGGTTGGATGAGCGGCCAATTGTCAGTGTTCTTATTCCACTTTACTTTCATTTGTTACTGATTAGTATTTGCCTTCTAAAGGAAAAATAATTAGGAGAAAATTTAAATTTACCAAAACTCAGCTTAAGCTAAATGATGAGTTCATTAAGCAAAAGTGAAGTTTAAACCAATCATATTAAGGAAAGTAATAAGTGATGAAATAAGCAATCGATCCTCCCCTCTCAGGTGCAGTATAAATAACTCAGCATTTTGAAAGTGTTTCATTTATGTTTGTCCTGCCTGCATTTTATTTTTCTCAAATGCTGAATGGTGAGAGCACTAACATCTACTTCATAAGGTGGTTATGAGAATTTAACAAATTAATGCTGTAAAGCACATAGAACAGTACCTGGTACATAGAAATGAGTCAAAAAAATGTTAGTCACCGCTATTATTGCTGTTCTTATTTAACTTTTTGTTAACTTTTAACTACCATGAGGTAGTGAAAGGTAAGGCTGGATTGATCTTCATTCCCTAGACAGCCAGCGTTGTGACTTTGGGAAAATTATTCAATCCAAATCAATTAATCCTCAATCTTTTCATCTGGAAAATAAAGCCAATAATTCAATGATACTATCCTGGCAGCCCCTTGTCAGATTTAAAGACAAAGCCTGTAACTCATCCAGCACGGGCCACAGAGTGCCTATCACATCATAGGCACCTGATAATCAGGACCTTCCTGCTATCAGGATGCTGTTTCCAGGGATTCTCATATTTATTTATTTTGGCATTGACCATGTTGATCACCCTGCAAAGTGGAAGGATTTGACAAATAATGAAAATGAATTCTTAGAAGAATAAATTTCTACTGAATGTATCATATTTGCAATGATGTCAATTTTCACTGGAAAGAGCCCTGTTAAGTGTACACATTTTACAACATTGAAGATAGGTTTTATGACACATTCCCACACACTGAAAATATGTAGTCAACTTTTATTTTTAAGAGCATCTATGGATAAGCTATGCTAGCTAGAAATTCAAACACACAGTTCTCCAGTTTTAAAATATATGTGTGTGTGTATGAGTGTATATATACACACACACACACACATACCTCGCTAGCTCTAACCTCTGTAATTTTTGGCCCCAATCTAATCTGGAAGGAGCCTCTACACGTAAATTGTATAACCAAACAGGCTGCCAAAGCTAAATTTCAAATGAGTGATGCAAGCAAGTAGCACACAGAAGGGGTGGGGAGAGAAATCGGAAGACAAAAGGCAAATAGAGAAGAGAAGTCATCCCAGGGCAGGGGGCAAGGAAGTACGTAACTGTCATTACAAAGACAGAGCCTTTGTCCTAAGCAGAAAATTGAGCAAGGAAGTAATGGATTTTATGTGAACAGACACTGGCTCTGTCAGGAAAATAACAGTGACTTGGAACTTTATGTAGAAGCCAACAGTAGTTTGTAAACAATGGATTTTAGGACAGCGTTAGGAAATAGTGGGAATAAGCACCTTTGGGGAAAAAAACAACACAGGGATGGCCTAAAATAACATATGTTCTTTTATCTCAGTGTCTTATTAT
>CAUYMX010077477.1:0-10974 GCA_963573855.1 Lepilemur septentrionalis | reverse complement strand
TGCCCAGCCTCTTTTTACTTTTTATTATCAGGAATTTTTTTTATTATCAAAGCTGGTGAAATTTCATGCTGTAATGTAACTGTAATTAAGACTTCTTTGATTTGTGTATAGATTGAATCTAAAAGTTGAAAAGCATTTATTATAAATATTATTTCCTTAATATCTTAGTAGTATACCTTGATTATGTTTCTTATGTAGCATTTCCTTTATAATTGCCTTCTTCTGTGAGGTGTTTGCCTTTATTATATCCACAATTATTTTCAGACTCTCCATTAAATAACATTCTATTGCATTCTGTTCCCTCTCACGCCAAAACTCCTCCTGGAGCCTGCTGTTGCTCCAAGCTGGATTGCCTTCTCTGCAGACGGCCCTTATGGCTGTCCTTCTGCTTTCCCAGATGGTCTCTGGGACCCCATGTCTTCTCCTTTCCAGACATGCTCCCTAACTTTGATAGAACATATCCTTAAGGGCTCTCCTAAGGAAGGATATGGAAAAAAGTACATACTTTTTTCACATTTGCCTTGGTAATAACAGGCTTCTGAGGGAACATGGTGGGTGCAATGTTCCTTAAATGAAGAATCAGATCTCCAGGCCATGAGCAGATGGTTCCTAATAGGGGTTGTTTAGCACACCTGTTATTTAGCCTGTCAAATGTACAGGCTGAATAAAAGTCCTTTACTTTTAAAAAGGACTTTTATTCAGCCTGTACATTTAGCCTGTACATTTGATAGCTAGTTGGGATAAGAATGGAATTTTTCCCCTGAGAATTTTAATGGATTGCTTCATTGTCTGCTAGCATCCAGTCTTAATGACGAGAAGGCCAGTTTTATATTAATACTAATTCTTGTTCCATTGTAGGTGACTTATTGCTTTTCCCTGGAAGCTTTTTAGAATCTTCTTCCTGCCCTTGATATTTTGAAAGATTGAAATATGTCTTGAAGTAGATCTTTTAAAATTGGTTGTATTGGCCATTGGTAGGCATTTTAGTTTGAAGATGCATGTTCTTTCCAAATATTACTTTAATAGTTTTCTGTTTTCTCTATTTTCTCTTTCTGGAACTCATAATTGGCTCTTGGAACTTTGTTTTGGTTATTGATTGCTATGTAACAAACTGCCCCAAAAGTTAGTGGTTTAAAAACATCCATTTTATCATGCTCACAGATTCTGTGGATTTTAAACAAGGCACAGCAGGGATGGCTTTTTTGGTACCTAACCTCTCCCCTCCCATCCCCAACCTCCCACCCTCCACCAGGGCCTCAGCTAAGAAGACTTGAAAGGCTGGGGATGACTGAAAAAGCTGGGGGACTGGAATCACCTGGAGACTTCTTCACTCATGTGTCTGGTGACTGGGCTGGGATGATCTGAAGGCTGGGCTCAGCTGGAGACTATTGACCAGATTGACCAGAGCCACCTACACGTGGCCTCCCATGTAACTCCAGCATAGTGGCTGGATTCTGAGGGGGGAGAGTTTGGACAGGGAGCCTCTGGAGATGCGGTACCTGGGGACCAAGCATCTTGATAGAGCCAGGTGAAGCTGCTGGAACTCCTCTGATTTGTTCTCAGAATGGCATCATTTCTGCGCCATTTTGTTGGTTACTAGTGAGCTGTAGGACCAGCCCAGACCTGAGAGGAAGGGAATTAGACTCTTTATCACTCCACTGCAGGAGAGAAAAACAGCACAGCACTGGATTTGTAGTCCATTTAGGTGAAAAACAACACTTTTGTCTCAGCATTGAGACATTTAAATTTTGATGATACCTCCAGGTAAGTCCTTGTTCCTGAGGAGTATTTTCTGGTTCTAAAGTGTACTCATGAAAACAGGTGATAAAGTATAAGCAAACATAGTATGATCAAGTGATCTATTTAGGACAAGCAGTAAATAGATTTGAGGGCTAGGTATAGCGTAGGGAGAGAAAGTAAAAGTGAGGTTGAGTATTTAGTAAGAAGGGCTGTGGGAGAAGTGACTAGGGGCTGCAGTAGCAGGTCACAGGTTAGGAGGTTAACAGGTGTGCTAAACAAGCCCTATCTGCTCATGGCCTGGAGCTCTGATTCTTCGTTTAACGCATTGACTGCCGTGTGGGTTGTATTTAACTCATGCTAGTTTTGAGCCCGGGGCCTGGTGAAGCATATGTAACTCACTGTCTTTTCACCTTGGGAGCGGCAAGAACTATTTTTCAAGTCGCATATAACTCATGCACAGAGAACAAGAAAAAATAACATTTTTCATGAAATTAGAAAGGATCGTTTTGTTTTTGAAGTTTTTGTTCTATTTTCATAATAAAACATCGTGGCCCCTAGAAAAATTTTTTTTTTTCCAGTATAGCAATCAATGTGTTAAGGAACATTGTACCCACCATATTCCCTCAGAAGCCTGTGTTGCCGAGGCAAATCCAAGTTCCTTAATGCCAAAGGAGGTTGGGGGAAAGAAATGGCTAGATTTCAGGTTATGTAAGATAATATATTTGTCCTTCTTGAAGCCTAATATTTCTTCAAGAACAAAGATGAAAAGTCTTGTCACCTGAGTGAAAAAACCTCACTCAGATCAGTAGCACTAGGTATCTAGAAATGTAGATAAATATAGACAAATAATTGTCTTCTTCAAACTAAGGTGAATGAATGTATTCACAATACTGAGTATACCTTATTACAGTTAATTCATTGATTTTTTTTGTTTGTTTTTTAAGATAGTCTCGCTCTGTTGCCCTGGGCTCAAGTGATCCTCCTGCCTCAGTCCTCCCGAGTAGCTGGGACTATAGGTGTGCACCACCGTGCCCAGCTAATTTTTGTATTTTTTTTTTTTTTAGTAGAGATGGGAGTCAGTCTTGCTCAGGCTGGTCTTAAACTCCTGAGCTCAAGTGATTCTCCCGCCTCGGCCTCCCAGAGTGCTAGGATTACAGGCATGAGCCACTGTGCCCAGCCCATTGGTGTTTTCTATATCCCCAAATAGAAGATCAAGATTCTTTCATGTTTGAATTTGAAATACCATTTGAAAAATTATGGGCACTCTGAAATTTATAAAGCACATGGCTCATGAATATGTTGCCATGCACCACAATGTGCTTAGGGACATTCTTCAGTTTTGTTAATTTCTTGCCACATGGTCATAACCATAGCTAAAGGGATAAAGAGGAAAAGTTGTATTTCTAAAGTGTCAACTTCCTTTGCCTTTTCCCATACTAAATATTTTTGAAAGTTTTATGTTATTACAGTTAATGCTTAAGTTAGTAGAATAGCCCACAAAAGTTTATTAAATCCATAGTATTACTTTATGCTGTATTTAAAATACCATATTTTAGCAGCTCTAATAACTTTTTATGAAAATCCTATCACAACTTTATTGCTGTAGGAATTCTTTTTCTGATTGATTTTAAAACTGTTTTTAGGAGTACAACTTATAACCTAGATATTAAGTATATATAAAAGTTTGTTTCAGATTCTCATGGATAGCTTAAATGTAATGGAAAAACAGATGTGAGGTCTAGTTTCTTGGCTTTAATATTTATGTATGTGGCATTTGTTTAAAATGTAAAGGTCACATGCTGTAGACCAACTATATTTAAACTGAGTTTGTAAAATATTTATAAAATATATGAAAAAGCAGTTCAGAAAAGACTCAAATAGTATAAAGTTAACAATTGTGTGGTCCTCTATAAAGTTTTTCTTCAATAAAGAATAAAGTTAAATCAGTGTACACTAATGTATTTCATCAAAATAAAGAGGAATACATTTATTTTTATTTTTCTTGGCAGTCCCATTCGATTTCTAACATGATTTTATAGTTCATTTCCCCCACTTTAAAAATGACTTTGTATCGTAACGTGTAGTAACTAAAAGAATAAAACATTGAAAGGGTAAAAGAATACCGAGAAATTATCTTGAAACCTCATGAAGGTTTAGAACAAATATCTTCTTGAGCATAAAAAGTCATGTGTGTAACATGACTTGCACTAAATGGGATACATGCCATATTTGTAGCTTTATGTCAGCATTCAGGTGTTTTTTGCCCCCTGTTTCTAGACAGCTCTGATTGACTTAGAGTTTATAAAATCTGTTCCGATGCCACATTAAATTTTACCAGTGAGGTAGCTCTTACAAAACTTTTGTGGGCACTTGTTTACTGGTTTGTAAAAGCAAAATTAGTCCCTTAGACTGAAGCCACACTTGTGTTTTTCTTATTGATGATGCAAACATGACTTCAAGCAGTGGGGTGGGTGTTCAGTGAATGTGTTTCTTGTATTTGCAGAGCAGTTTTACCTGCAGCTAGAGCAAGGAATCCCCTCTTGGCTTTATTTAGTAGGTGACAAAGGAAATTAGAATTGCCTGGCTAACCACATCAATATGCATAATTGACAGGCTATTCAATACTTTTAAAGATAAGTAAGTACTTTCCACTCTTTAACTATCAAATGCAACTCCATGTGTTATACTATAATATATTATTTCCTGACTATTTTGTTACAGATCCCTCATGTACATACGCTAACTCAAACAAATCTAAGGAACTTGAAAAACACTGGCTTGCCTCTGGGCAGGATGGTCTTTAAAATGATCAATGTAATTATAATAGAACTAATAATACATAACTCTTCAAAGGGGATAAGGTAAGTACCCAGATTGGAAAGAAGAAGTAAAACTATCTCTATGCACAGATGACATGATCTTATATCTAGGAAGTGCTAAGGAATCCACTATAAAACTATTAGAATTAATAAACAAGTTCAGCAGGGTTGCTGGATACAAGATCAATATACAAAAGTCACTTGTGTTAATCATATTTCTATACATTTGTAATGAACACTCTGACAGTGAAATTAAGAAGACAATTTCTTACCTGGTTAATCCTGGCAGGGGGAAAAAAGGAAAACAATTTCATTTACTAAAAGGATATACTTAGGAATAAATGTAACAAAAGAATTGCAGAACTTGTATTCTGCAAACTACAAAAAGTATTAAAGGAAATCAAAGAAGAGATTAATAAATGGAAAGACATTCTATGTTCATAGATTCATGAATTAGAAGATAATTTTAAAATGGCAGTACTTCCCAGGTTGATTTACATATTCAGTACAATCTCTATCAAAATCTCTGCCAGAAATTGGCAAACTGATCCTAAAATTCATGTGGAAATACGAGGGACACAGAATAGCCAAAACAGTCTTGAAAAAGAACTTTCAACATTTACTATAGGCCAATAAGCACATGTAAAGATTCTCAATCAACATCACTCATCATTAGGGAAATGCAAATCAAAACTACAGTGAGATATTACCTCAGACTCATTCTGATGATAACAACAAAACAAAACAAAACAAAAAACCCAGAAAACAACAAGTTGTTGGCGAGGATGTGGAAAAATTAGAATCCTTGTGCGCTGTTGGTGGGAATGTAAAATGGCAGAGCTGCTGTAGAAAACAGTATGGCGTCTCCTCAAATGAAAAATAGACTTACCGTATGATCTAGCGATTCCATTTCTGGGTGTATACCAAAAAGAACTGAGCACAGTCTCGGAGATTATTTGTACACCCATGATTGTAATAGCATTATTCACAGTATCTAAATATGTGGAAGCAAGTGTCCATTGACAGATGAATGGATAAATAAAATGTGGTATATACCTACAATGGAATATCATTCAGCCTTGAAAAGGAAGGAAATTCTGACATATGCTACAATATGGATGAACCTTGGGGATATTATGTTAACTGAAGTAAGCCAGTCACAAAAAGACAAATACTGTATGATTCCACTTATGAGGAACTTAGATTAGTCAAAATCATAGAGATAGAAAGTAGAATACTGGTTGTAAGGGGATGTGGGGAGGAGGGGGGAATGGGGAGTTATTGTTTAATGAATATAGAGTTTCAGTTTTGCAAAATGAAAAGAATAGTGGAGATGGATGGTGGTGATGGTTGTACAACAGTATGAATGTATTATACTTAATGGCATTGAACTGATACCACTTAATGCTTAAAATAGTAAATTTTATGTGTATTTTACCATGATAAAAAAATTGGGGAAAAAAACTTACCGTAAATCTGCAATAATGAAGACTACGTGGGAGTGGGAGAAGGATAGATATAAATCAATAGAATAGAATGGCGAGACTAGAAATAAACCCTTACGTTTATGGTCAATTGATTATTTTTTTTCCAGCAAGGATGCCAAGACAAGGGGGAAAAGTCTTTTCAACAAATGATGCTGAGACAGTTGGCTATCCACGTGCAAAAGAATGGAAATAGAGCTCTTATATCATACACAAAAATTTAACTAAAAATGTATCAAAGACCTAAATGTAAGAACTAAAACTAAAAAACTCAGAAGAAAACAGGAATAAATCTTCATGACCTTGGGTTAGGTAAAACCTTCCTAGATAAGACACCAAAAGCACAAGCAACCAAAGAATAAAAAGATAAATTTGATATCAAAATAAATTATGTCTCAATATCAAGAAAGTAAAAAGAGAACCCACAGAATGTAAGAATATTTTTGTAAATCATACCTTATAAGGGACTTGTATCCAGAATAGATAAAGAATTCTTACAATTCAACAGTAAAAAGACAAATACCTGAATTTAAAAATGGGCAAAGGATCTTAAAAGACATTTTTCCAGAGAAGATACACAAATGGCCAATAAGCACGTGAAAAGATGCTAAACATCATCGGGGAAATACAAATCAAAATTACGATGAGATCTCACTCACATTCAGGAGGGTGACTGTGATAAAAAGGCAGGTAGCGAGCCCTGGCAGGGATGTGGAGAGATTAGAATCCCTGAATGGTCTGGCTGCTCTGAAAAACAGTTTGGCAGTTACTTAAAATGTTACGCATGGATTTACTATATGACCCAGCAGTTCCATTAATACTCCTAGGGTATATGCTCAAGAGAAAATAAACATATGTCTACATCTACATAAAAACTTGTATACAGATGACCATAGGAGCATTTTTTTATAACAGCCAAAAAATAGAAACAACCCACATTCCATCAACTGATGGATAAATAAATGTAGTATATCCATACTATGGACTATTACTCAACAGTAAAAAGGAATGAAATACCAAAACATGCTACAACATGTGTGACTCTTAAACATTATGCTGAGAGAAGCCATTCGTAAGACTCCAGTATATTGTATGATTCCATTTCTATGAAATGTCCAGAATAGGCAAATCTGTAGAGACAGAAAGTGGATTACTGCTTGCATAGGGGTAAGAGTTGGGGTTTTAGAAAATGGGAATGACTGCTAATTGGAATTGGATTTCTTTTTGTGATGAAAAGTTCTAGATTTATTGGTGATAGTTTTATAACTCTATGAATATTCTAAAGACCATTGAATGATATACTTGAAATGAGTGAAATGTGAATTATATCTCAAAGCTGATGAAAAAAGGAATAAGGCAGATCTAAAATTATTGACATAAAAAGATACCTATAGCTGAACAACATAAAAGTATACATATTCCTGGTTAAAAATTTTTAAAAACTCTATAGAGCTCAACTTCAGGCATTGAAATGTTGTCTGCATTGTCTCTAAGTTAGCTGAGGTCATATTCCCTTTAGAAACTTTTTAAGAACTAGAAAACATTATGGTAATTCACAGAATGAATTTTGTTTTAGTTTGTCTTGTATATGGGTACCATAAATCAGCTTTTAGAATTAAAATGTTTTTATTCAGTTATAAAGAGAATTTACTTATTTTTTGGATGGTTCCTCAGTCTTAGTGAGAAGTTTCTTTGAAGTCTTTGGGAGGTTACCACTAGGGATATTCTCCCATTCTTCTTCCACAAAAGTATGTAAAATTATTAAATTAGTGTTCATAGTGGTAGAAAGTATAAAATGAGAAAGAAGAGTAAACAAAATAAGTCATTTTAATTTTTTTAGGTCATCCCATGGCATCTAAAAAGAAGTCGTTATTAATTTCATCTTCTGGAGATAATTTTTAGGATTTTGGTATATTTTCTTCCCATACTTTTGTTTTTTGTTTTGTTTTTATTTTGAGATTGGGGTCTCTATAAATAGCTCAGGCTGGTTTCAAACTCCTGGTCTCAAGTGATCCTCCCGCCTTGGCCTCCCAAAGTGCTGGGGTTACAGGTGTGAGCCACTATGCCTGGCCTACCAGTACTTTTTAAATGAACTTTTTAATTGAAGTGTTAATTAGAAAAGTTAAATAGAAAAGTACACAAGAAGTACATGAGTATACAGCTTTGATGGGTTTTCCCATCCATGTAAAACTATGCATGCCAACAAATAGGACCATCATTCCTCCTCGTTCTATAGCTCCTAGATCACCACTGTCTTGACTTTAACAAGATTGATTAGTTTTTCCTGTTTTTGTGCTTTATGTAAATAGAAACATACAAGGCGTATTCTTTTGGTGTGGTTTCTTTTCACAGCATCACATTTGTGAGTTGTAGGGTGTCCATTCTCATTTCTGAGTAGTATTCCATTGTGTGATTGTTCCTACATTTTACTCTATTCAGCATTTGGGTAGTTTTCTGGTTTTAGCTATTATATATAGCGTAACTATGAAACTATGCATAGTCTTGTATGACATGTTTTTTGGTGGACATCTGAGTGCATTTCTGATGGGCGCACACCAGGAAGTGGGACTGCCGGGTCCTAGGGCAGTGCTTCTCAAACTGTAAAGTGCACATCAGTCACCTGGGGATCTGGTTAAAATGCAGATTCTGCGTCAGTAGTTCCGGGCTGGAGCCTGAGCACCTGCATGTGTGACGAGCTTGCGGGGATGCCAGTTGTGCTGGCGGAGGACTACACTTTGAGGGGCAGGGTCATAGGATACGCTTGTGTTCAGTTTTAGTACTCAATGCAGTGTAAGATTTTGTTTATGCATGTGTGAATGTTTCTCTCAAACTTTACTTCTTCAAAATTGTTTCAGCTTTTCTTGAATCTTTGTATTTTTATCTAAATTTTATAATTAGTGTCAGTTTCCACACACAAAATCCTGCTGGAATTTTGACTTGTATTATATTGAATTTATAGATCAATTTGAGGAAGAATTGATATTTTTACAAAATCCAAATCTCTCACCATGGCATATTGCCCTCCATTATTGAGGTGGTCTTTAATTTCTTTCAATAATAATTTTAGTTTCCTGTGTAGAGGTTTTATTTTGCTAGTTCATTCTTAAGTATTTGGCTTGTTAATGCATTATCAATGACTTTATTCTAAAATTTCTGTTTAATAGTTGTTGGTGACTGATATATGGAAGTACAGGTGACTTTTGTATATTAACCCTTAAGCAATGTTAGCAAATTCACTTAGCAATTTTCATTGTTTGTATATAGACTCTTTTGGATTGTTTTGTGAACACAGACATATCAATATGCAAATAATGACAGTTTTATTTCTTTCCTTTTCAAATCTTATACTGTGTTTTTTTTTGTTTTTTGTTTTTTTTTTTTGTTTGTTTGTTTTTTTGCCTAAATGTACTGCTTAGGACCTGCCCTATGGTGCTGATTAAAAGTGATGGTATCCTGGTCTTATTTCCCAGTTGAAGGGGTTCAGTATTTCACCATTAAATACGATATTTGCTTTAGATTTTGCATAGATACCTTCCTCAGATTGGAAAAGAGTCCTTTTCCTAAATATGCTAAGAGGTGTTTATGGTGTTTTTGTTTTGTTTTGAGACAGAGTCTTGCCCTGTTGCCCAGGCTATGGTGCAGTGGTGCAATCATAGCTCATGGCAACCTTGAGCTCCCGGGCTCAAGTGATCCTCCTGCCTCAGCCTCCCAAGTAGCTGGGACTGCAGGCGTGCACTACCACATGGGGCTATTTTTTTCCTACTTTTTGTAGAGATGGGGTCTCACTATGTTTCTCAGGCTGGGCTCAAACTCCTGGCCTCAAGCAATCCTTCCAAAGTGTTAGAATTACAGGCCAGGCATCAGTCACTTGTTTTTGTTTTTTAAATCATGGCCAGCAATGATTTAAGTAATCAGGCCTATGTAACGGAGCCTCCATAAGACCCCTGGAGGACAGGGTTCATGTGAAGATGGCTGGGGGATGGTGTGCAGGAGGGGGCACTGACGCTCCCTGCCCTTCCCACATGCCTTGCCCAGCACATCTCTCCATCTGGCTGTTCAGCTCTAGCCTTTGTAATGTCCCTTGTTAATAAACCAGTATAAAAAATCATGGCCAGGTATTGAATTTTGTCAAATGCTGTAATAGCTCTCTTTTTACTGAAGTGATTGTATGTGACTTTTTACCTTTATTCTGTAACTATGATGAATTATATTGACTTTTAAAATGTTAAACCAACCTTAATTCCTGGAATAAATTCAATTTGGTTGGGCTGTAATATTCCTTTTATATTATTAATAATATATATCTCTGGGTTGGTTAGGTAATGTTTTGTTAAGAATTATTATATCTGTAGTAATGAGGGATATTGGTATATAATATACCTTGTTATATTTTTGTCAGATGTTATGCTGGTCTCACATAAAAGGAATTGGGAAGTGTTCCCACTTTTTCTGTCTCTGGCAGAGTTTATGTAAGATAGTTACTATTTCTTCTCTAAATATTTGAAATGTTCACTAATGAAGTAATCTGGGCCTAGAGTTGTCTTTGAGCTTTTTTATTTATGAATTTAATATATTTTATAGGGATAGGATTACTTATTTTTTAATCAGTTTTGGTGTTTTACTTGGAATTTACCTGTTTCATCTAAGTTTCCAAATATATTTTCGAAATACTTTGAAATATATACTTGAAAATTATTCAAAAGATGCTCTTAAGTATATTTTTAATGTGTGCAAGACCTGCAATGATGACTCCTTTTCATTCTTAACATTGATGATTTTTTTTTTTTTTTTTAAGACAGAGTCTCACTCTGCTGCCCGGGCTAGAGTGAGTGCCGTGGCGTCAGCCTCGCTCACAGCAACCTCAAACTCCTGGGCTCAAGCGATCCTTCTGCCTCAGCCTCCCGAGTAGCTGGGACTACAGGCATGCGCCA
>CAUYMX010077475.1:0-36419 GCA_963573855.1 Lepilemur septentrionalis | reverse complement strand
TCACACCAACCTCAAACTCCTGAGCTTAAGGGATCCTCCTGCCTCACCCTCCGGAGTAGCTGGGACTATAGGCAGCACATGACAGGTGCACATGACACCCAGCTCATTTTTCTATTTTTAGTAGAGATGGGGTCTCACTCTTGCTCAGGCTGGTCTCAAACTCCTGAGCTCAAGCTATCCTCCCACCTTGGCCTCCCAGAGTGCTAGGATTGCAGGCGTGAGCCACCGTGCCCAGCCCTGAGTCTGAAATTCTAAACCGAATGTTAGCAATCAGCTGTCAGCCACTGTACACCCATAATGAAGAGCACAAATGTATCATTTCCTCTCTCCCCATCTCCTGATTTCTGAGGACCAGCCCGGGGCAGGAGGAAGGACGTGTCCTTACAGGATGTCCTCAGCACTTAGGTGCCTTCTGGTCCATTAGGGGATACAAATATGAGCACTTTATTTCCAAAGCTGCTTTAAATAGAGCACTTTAAATAAAGTAGACACTATCTGCTCTTTAGACTAAACAAGAACTGCCCTAAAGGAAGTCCCCTCCAGCTGACAGGGCACTGGACAGCATTTCTGGTCTGCATCTTTGGATGGTGACCACAACAGCAAGGGAAGGGAGCTGCTCGGCCAACCTCAGGCAGAGACCGAACCAGAAGGCCCCAGAACCCCCCGCACACACCACCCATGGTCTTCCTGACAAGGGATCACATGCCCATCTTTCCCTCAGAGCACTTCCCAGCCCACGTTTAGGAAAATAAACGAAAACAAGTGCAAACAACATTTACCATGAACCAAGATTGTGCAGGACACAAAGAGGAAACATTCTAGTTTACTACATGCAGGGATTCCCCATCACAGCTGTTTGATGGCTGCTTATGGGGTGACGCCAGGGGCAGAAAAACTAGATGACATTCATGCCATGGATCTATATCACTCATTGAGGCCAAAGTGTTTTCTCCATAGTTATACAGCTCCTAGTGTTACTAGAAAGGTCTAACATGTGTCTATGGGTGAAGTTTCTTCAATCCTTGTCCTGCCTTCCTCCATTACACTGTATGCTTGGTGAGAATAGAAACCTGGTCTCTCTGCATCATTTCTCAGCACACAGCAAAGGCTAAATGAATGTTTGTTTGCAGGAAAAGTGGCCAACGGGAGTCCAGGATCTGACTTCCGAGGAATGCACCACTCCACAGGTGGAGGCACAGGGCTGTACTCACAGCCTGACTCACCCACAGGCTGAGCTGGGAGGCTCCAACTGCCTCCCACTCTACTTCACTGTCTTCTCCCTTGTCTTCCTCTTGCCTCCACCCTGCATAATGGCGATATCCAGCCAACACTTTCAGCCACGTTGGAGAAGAGAAACAGCCTGGGGCGATCCCCAGATCACATTGTACTGAACTCTGGAACATGTTTCCACACTCACAGCTAAATGTACTTATGTGTGTGTCATCACAAGAATCAATGACGATCCAGAAGAGCAACGAGCCACACTGAAAGAGTCACGTAGTGACCTAACCACAGACTGCCCCCAATTCCCTGCGTCCTGCTGACAGGAGATGTACCCGCTTAGCCCCAAGAGCGCTAAGTGTCCCTGAGCACACTGTGGTCTTTCTGGTTCACAGACTGGGGAAGACACCAGGGTCAGCTATTAAGGTTTTCAGCAGCTGCATTAAGGAACAAAAATAAACACGAGATACTAAAGCCATCAAAAACTTCAGCCTGTTTGTTTAGGCTTTAGGCCTAAGTAACTATATATTCCAAATGTCTTCTGTGTTTTCTTTTCCTGTAATGAAAACAAGTCTTAAGACACCCAGGAATCAATCTGTATCTGCAGATGACTCATCAGTCTCTAATGACTGTACCTCATGTGTACTTAGAAGGCGATTAAACAGTGCCATGAGCTGCCTTTATCGAGCGAACCACTGAGAAGTGAATACAAACTGCTTCTAGTATAACTCTAGTTTTGTTGAATGCTTGAAATGAGAGACTCAGGGCCACGTACAGTGGCTCACACCTGCAATCCCAGCACTTAGGGAGACCAAGGTGGGAAGATCACTTGAGCCCCAGGAGTCTGAGGCTGCAGTCAGCTGTGATGATGCCACTGCACCCCACCCTGGGTGACAGAGTGAGACCCTGTCTCTAAAAAAAAAAAAAAAAAAAAAATCCAGAGCCAACTTTCAGTTGTGTTTGCAGCCGCTGTTGCTCTCTAACACCAGCGCTGCCTCTAGCTCCCCGAGCTCCAGCCAAAGGAGAAGGGGGTAAGGAAGGAGGTCTTTACACCACTGGCTCCTCCTCCTCGTACAAAGCGAACTCCCGCAGACCCACCGACCGCGCTAAAGCACCCAGGAAGCAACCGGCTACCAAAGCCGCTCGCAAGAGCGCGCCCCCTACTGGCGGGGCGAGGAGACCTCACCGCTGCAGGCCTGGTACCGCGGCACTCCCTGAAATGAGATGTCACCAGAAGTCCCCTGAACTTCTGATCCACAAACCTCCTCTCCAGCGTCTGGTGCCAGAAATTGCTCAGGACTTCAAAACAGATCTGTGCTTCCAGAGTGCAGCTGTTGCTGCTTCGCAGGAGGTAAGTGAGGCCTATAGATACCTGGGTGGCCTATTTGGAGGCACCAACCTGTGTGCTATCCATGCCAAACATGGAACAGTTATGCCAGAGACATCCAGCTAGCACGCTGCATCCATGGAGAGCGTGCTTAAAAAGAATCCACTAAGGTGAGAATACATTTCATTCTCACAAAAAAAAAAAATTCTCTTCTTCCTGTTATTGGTAGTTTTGAATGTTAGGTTTTTTTTTTTTTCCCATGGAGTCAAAAGGTACCTAAGTATATGATTGTGAGTGGAAACATAGGGGACAGAAATCAGGTATCAGCAGTTTTTCCATTTTCATTTGTGTGTGAATTTTTAATATAAATGCAGGGATGTGAAGCATTAATGCAAGTCAAAACAGTTCAACTTTGTAACAATTATAAAGAAACCTGTTAAATTTTTCTGGACAAGGCCATCATTCAGCATTAGGATGTTTTAAAAACAAGTAAATTTCTTATTGACAGCAAAAAAAAAAAAAAGAGAGAGAGAGAGATTCAGGGTCTACTTATATATAAATAAAACCCACTGTTTGGGAAGTTGTCAGGAAATGGGAATTATATGTAATATTTTCATATGTAGATTGAAAAAATAACTTTCTGCACAGTATAATGAAAGGCCTAACCACACCTAGGGCAGCAGACTGACAGTATTCTTTGAAGCCAATACTAAGATTCTTTTTTTTTTTTTTTTTTTATACAGAGTCTCGCTCTGTTGCCCGGGCTAGAGTGAGTGCCATGGCATCAGCCTAGCTCACAGCAACCTCAAACTCCTGGGCTCAGGTGATCCTCCTGCCTCAGCCTCCCGAGTAGCTGGGACTACAGGCATGTGCCACCATGCCTAGCTAATTTTTTCTATATATTTTAGTTGGCCACTTAATTTCTTTCTATTTTTAGTAGAGACGGGGGTCTTGCTCTTGCTCAGGCTGGTTTCGAACTCCTGACCTTGAGCGATCTGCCCGCCTTGGCCTCCCAGAGTACTAGCATTACAGGCATGAGCCACTACGCCTGGCTAATACTAAGATTCTTAAATGCCATTTACAAAATTTTATCTGGGAACCAAATTTCCCAGTGGAATAGAACTCTGAAAATGACAATAGAAGTAGAAAGAAATATAATTTGGGATACCTATTTCACTTTACATACAACTTGTCAGAAATGCATCCAACACATATATTAAGGTTAAGCTATACTCAGCAAAATTATGTCATTAAGAATGTTAATAGGAAGAGGTGACAACCCGTCTGGCACACAGGAGGCTCCCAATAAATCCTGGCTGAATGAGAGAACTGGTTATTAGGACAAGGGACCACGTAAGCAATAAAGGTTCTAAGGCTGGTCTTGAACACCTGGCCTCCCAAAGTGCTAGGTTTAGAGGTGTGAGCTACCACACCCAGTCTGACTACAGTTTTTGTTGCTGTGGCTGCTGTTGTTATAAGGCCGCAGTCCCCAGGCCTCGAGGAACAGTACTGGTCCGCAGGCTGTTGGGGAACGGGCTACAGACCTCTGCCACCACCTCCAGAGGCACCCCAGTTTTTCCATGGAAAAATTGTCTTCCATGAAACTTAGGAAGAGGGCACCACACAGCAGGGGGTGAGTAGCTGGCAAGCCAATGAAGCTTCATCTGTATTTACAGCCTCTCTCCAATGCTCCCGTCACGGCCTGAGCTCCGCCTCCCCAACCCCTCCATCCCTCAACTCGCGGAAAAATTATCTTCCATGAAACTGGTCCCTGGTGCCAAAAAGGTTGGGGACCGCTGTTATAGGACACTCTGAAATCCTGGAGAAGCGTTTGGGGTCAGGAATGCATAAATCTTTCCCATCCATCTTCTCCTTAGGCTTCCACAGGGAGCTCTCATGGAGGGATACGCTGAGGTCACAAGGCAAGTGGCAGAACCGAGGATAGAACTCAGAATACCAGCTGAGACACACAGAGCTGCCTGGCAGCAGTGCCCTCGAACCCTTACCTCAGCACATGAACCGCACAGAAGAGAAGCTTTCCACTCCAGCTGTTCCTGCCCACAGCATCCCTCTTTCAACTGTGCTTTTCAGAGGCTTCAGGAAGACCCTGAGTGGAAATCCCAAAATGCTGCCCAGAATCATTCACCCTCCAAGGGATGCAGAGGACTCCACATGCCACTGTGTGACAGTCTCCAGACCCCTTACCAGAGCTGGTGAGGGTGACGCCATTCACTGTCCCCTCCACATCCGTCTCGTCCTCAGCGTAGCTCAGCATCAGGCTCTGCTGCCGGCTTGTTAGCCTCCTGTGGGCCAAGCACAGTTGGGGACTGAGTGCTTCCTCTGGGCAGCTCTTTAAAGGACACACATGCAGCCAGTCCCCTCACAGCGTGTGGCCAAGGTGGGAGCCTGACCCAAGCAGGGACGCGCACTGAGCCAGTGATGAGATCCTGAGGCCTCAAAGCTTCTGTAGAGAAAAGCTCCTAAAATGCCCTCAGTTGTTTAAACAGCCATCACGGTGGCTGTGCTGAGTACAGTTAACCGGGAGGAAGATTTTTTTTACAAGCACGTGTGTGAAGCAGGTAAGAAATTAACTAATCTAATGAATTGGACCACTGCTGATACCTGGCCTCCCAAGGGAGTTGGGCTCGCCCCACTCCGGTCCCCAAAGCACTCTGCCCAGACCCTCCCTTTTCCTGGTCACTTACGCTCTCATGCTCCCAACAGCAGTAATAACATCGATGATAAAATCAACAGTAGTGGCAATAGCTAAGCATTTCTTAAGGCTTATTCATTTAATTCTCCCAACAACTCTGTGAGGCCACTCTTTCTGTTATGTCCCCTTTACAGATGGAGAACTTGGGCAGGACACACTTGACTCAAAGGGAGAAGGGACCTGCCTCAGCCCAGGCAGTGTAACTGACCCATGGCCCTGGAGCACTCGGTGCAGCGCTGGCAGTGAGAGGCTCAGCCAGCTCCTGTCTGGTGGAAGAGAGCATGCTGCCCTCTGGCAGGCCTGGCCATGGCCTAAGTGGGCACTCACTTTGGAACTCTTATCTTGATGTGGATGTAGTGATCTCCGTAGCCGTAGCTGTTAATCCGGGGGATGCCTTTCCCACCCATCCGAATCTTCTGGTCTGTCTGAACCCCAGGGGGTATCTGTGAAGAAAGGAAACCTGTTGTCGGGCATGGTAGCACCAATAGTCCCAGCTACTCAGGAGCCTCAGGCAGAAGGATTGCTTGAGCCCAGGGATTCCAGGTTGCAGTGAGCTATGATCACACCACTGCACTCCAGCCTGGGTGACAGAGCAAGACCCTGTCTCTTTAAGAGAAAGAAAGGAAGTCTGTGGTTTCCCCTGGTCCTCAGTTGCCCGAATGAAAACAGTTTCACTACAATGAAGACAACCTTGAAAAGAACTCCCTGAAAAAAACTTCCACTTGGGTTTCTGGACCAAGCCTGCTACTGACCACATGGAAATGGGCTGCGTTGGGGTCTGCCCAGAGCATGGCCTACGACCAGGACAAGGGGACAGGAGTTTTGGGGAGGTGAGCCCAGGAAGCAGGAGTAAGAAAGTGAAGCAGGAGACCCTGGAGCAGGAAGACCCGACACAGGGTGTGTGGCCCTCCACCGGCTTGATCCCACAGGATCCTAGAGAAGCCCAGAGAATGGGCCTCGGACAGAGGCAGAAGCCTTTGTCCACAGCACCCCCTCCTTGACGGAGGTCACCCCAACATCCCCTACACCCCATACTGAGGCTGGAGAAGGCCCTGCGGCAAATGTGAAGAGTGGTGGGACCCGGAGGTGGGAAGGGCCTGGGGGCAGACGGGGGCCGAGGTTCAGGTGGTGCACAGGAAGCTGCCCACTGTGGCCACAACCTAAACCAGAGGTGGCCAGAGGTACATGAATCAGTTCCAGAGGCATCTGTTCTCATAGCCAGACACTGGGTGGAAAGAGGTACAGAGAGCACATACTAGGGCAACGCAGCCCTGCATCACAGGTGTGGCCTGGTTCCCAGGCCCCGCTACCCAGCAGAGGAGCAGACGCTGGCCAGGAGCTGCTTCTCATGGCGATTATGCTGTCGATTCCTGTGGCTTGTGACCCACACCCAAGAAATAGCCTAAAATTCCTCATGGCCTCCCCTCTGAGTCCCCCCGGCATGCTGGTCACACAGGTTCCAGGCCACTTGTCAGCCATTTCCCATTTCAGAAAAAGTGCCCTAAGTACAAGGGTGGCAAAGACCTTGTCTCGCCCTCTTACCGTCAGATTGATGGTCTCATACAGGCCCTGGGCTCTGGCCGTCCCCCCGAGAACAGCCTGGGCTATAGAAATAAAGAGGTCGGAGTGGATGTCTGCGCCGTCCCTCCGGAACACGGGGCTTTTCTGCACCTGAGGCCAAACACGAGAGATGAGCGTGGCCGACCAGGGATGTCCGTGCGTGACACTAAACATCAGCTGCAAGACCTGCCGGAACCGAGTTCGGGCCTGGTAAACTTTACTCTCCTCTATGCTTGCAGCACAGCACTGACGGAGACGCCTCCCCAAGGCTCTGGCAGTGACGTGTTCCACACACTTGTGTACCGTGATGGAAGAGTGCCTAGATTTCCTCAGTCTCAGACCACGCCGTTCAGTTGTGAAGGGAAATAAAAATGAAAAACTGGCTTTTTGAACATTTTTTTCTAAATCTTACTTTATTGGAAAGTATGGAGGCAAACAGACTGGCACGTCTACAAAGGTGAAAGTAGTTTATCTCCCAGATGGTCAGTTGACATGAGCTACCGAAAGACAGACTGGCAGCTCAGGAACTAACCTGATTTTATAAATACTACCTCTTATGTCTCAACGACATTCTTTGCCCTCAATTATTTCTTCTTCCCTCTTTTTCTTTTCTCTGCATTGTTAGATGGGAACAGAAGCTGAATTCTCTACCAGTCTTTTCTCATAAACTGGCTTCCAGCTTCCTGACTTCATCTTTCTCAGTCTAGGACATTCACCCTTAACATTGTTTTTGCCTCTGCTTTAAATTATGGGATGTTTGACATATACAAAAAGGCAAAGTAAATATCAAGCAGGTGGTGTCCACAGCCAGCTTAGGTGACAAAATATTGCCAACATGGCTGAAGCCTCCGCGCTCTCCCCAGTTAACCGCTACCCGGAGTTCAGTGTTCATCATTCCTGCAAGCGTCTCTTCCCCTTCACTATGTTCTTCCACATCCCTGAATAATCCATAAGACCACCTGACACGCTTCGCAGCTTTATGTAGGTGGTCGCCTGTGCCCTAGAGCCTCCACAACCTGCCTTCCTCCCCTGAGGTTTGTGGCTGGTGCCATGTGCCCTCCTCACTGCCTGCAGCACTCTGCCCACAGCCACCCGCTGGCCATTCTCTTGTTCAACGACAGCAAGACATCAGTGTCTTGATATTACAAACGGGGCTGTCACGCACACCCTGGTACCTGCCACCGGCTGCCCGTGTTAGTTTTTCTCGGGTGTACACTCAGGAGTGCAATTGCTGGTAGAAGACACTCTCTTCTTTAATGCATCCGTTACCTCAGAAAATCAAGGTCTGCCCTCTGTATACAGCATGCAAAATAGTACCCTGAGCACTTACTGCCACCATCAACAATTTGATACATAAATAAAAACACAAGATGTTTTTTATATTTTCATATGCCCTATATTTCTAACTTGTAAACATCTTGAGGAAGTTTTATTCACTTATTTATTCATGGTAGCAGATAACTAACAATGACATCTAAGAGGCCACTGTCCCCTCAGAAATATGAATGGTAAGACATGCTCCCCTGAAGCTCTGACCTCCCTCCAAGGAACAGCCTCAGCTGCACCTGCTCCAAGCGAGCAAGGGCCCAACAGAAGCTCTGCGGGCAGAGCACCTACCCTGAACGTGATGAAAATTTCTTTCTTTCCTACGGGCATCCTCACAGTCTGGCCATCCTCAACTCCTAGAAGAAAGTTCAAAAGAGAACAATTACCATGGGTTCTCTCACAGCATTTTCTACCCAAGATCCATTTATAACCCCTGCTCCTTGTTCATTCCATTTTCTTACTAATGAGGAACACGGCAATTATTCAAGACAGCAACAAGATAACTTTCCAAAGGTGCAACATGCAATAACTGATTACTGAACAAGAGCACCTTGGAGACATTCGTTCAACTTTACTGAACACCTGACTCAAGCCTGGTCTATGCAGTACCTCAGGGAGTTTACAGTCTAGTAGGGGAGACAGGTGTTAATCAAATGATAACACTTATAAATGTGTAATTACAAAGATGTATTTTTAGAAAGAAAAGGTCATAACTCCAGAGAGAGTACATCTAAAGAACAGGAAGGAAGGCTGGAGACAGTGGCTCATGCCTGTAATCACAGCACTTTGGAAGGCCAAGGTGGGAGGATCACTTAAGGCCAGGAATTCAAGATCAGTCTGGGCAACACAGCAAGACCCCATCTCTACAAAAAATATTAAAATTAGCCAGCCGTGGTGGCATACATCTGTAGTCCCAGCTACTTGGGAGGCTGAGGCAGGAGGATCGCTTGAGCCCAGGACTTTGAGGTTGCAGTGAGCTATGATCACACCACTGCACTCTAGCCTGGGCAACAGAGCAAGACCCTGTTGCCAAAAAACAAAAATGAACAGGGAGAAGAGAGGCTTCCCTGGGGAAGCGACACTAAGCTGGGGTCTCCAAGAACAGTTAATCTTAACCGCTAGAAGGTGGACAGTAAGTTTCAGACATAGGAACAGTCTATGTGGAGTCCGGGGGACACAGGAGGTCCAGGAGGAGAAGGGGTATACACAGGGTGGCAATGGGGACAATGCTGGCCTCATTGACTGAAGATGGAGGGGAGAGAGGACAGAAAATGGCAGGTCGGGAACTGCTCCCTCACCAGAGAGGAACAGAGTGTGCAACTTAGTTTCCTTTTCTCCAGTGTGACCTGCAAAGTGTAGATTTTAAGGATGACTGGCACAAAGAGAAAGATTCAAGAAGATTCTAGGTCTTCCTCCAGCTGGGGCTCCAGGGCCTCAACCACAGCTTCTACCAACAGCCAAGTCACACGGGGCACAGCAACCTCAGCCCCGTCCAAGGCCCTGGACACGGAGAGCCCAAGAGCCCACCTGCAGGCACAGGGATCACCACTCGCTTCTTCTGCTTGGCTTGTCCTGCTCCCCTGCAGACCACACAGGGAGTTATGATGATGGAGCCGCGGCCACCACATCTCCGACATGTGGAACGCATCACAAAAGGGCCCGTATTGATGGTTTCCTGATGCAAAGAAAAAAATGTCTCTTATATCTTAGAAAAGATGCTCAACATAATTAGCCATCAGTGAAATGCAATTCAAAAACCACAATATCACTTCACACCCATTAGGATGGCTACTATAAAAAAAAAAAACAAAAAAAAAAACAGAAAAAAAGTAGTGTTGATGAGACCCTGAGTAGAAAACCAGCTAAGCTGGGCTCGGACTCCTAAGCCTGGACTTGCAGAAAATATAAGGTCATAAATGTGTATTGTTTTAAGCCGCTGAGTTTGTCGTAAAGTGTTATGCAGCAATAGAAAACTAATACAGATTTTGCGGAGGCATTTGTATCAAATTACACAGACCATGGGGAGCCACTGGAAGTGTTTTGAGTAGGGAAGCGTAATAAAAACCATGGCAAATGTGGGGGGAAAAAAAGAACTGCTGTTGGTGAGGATACAGGAAAACTAGAAGCCTAGTGTACTGTTGGTGGGAATGTAAAATGGTACAGTCACAGTGGAAAACAGTATGACAGTTCTCAAGAAATTAAAAACAGAATTACCACGTGATCCATCAGTTTCCCTCTGCGTATATCCAAATAATTGAAAGTAGGGTCTCAAAGAGATTAAACACACCCACGTTCATAGCAGCATTACTTATAGCAGCTAAAACATCTAAGCAATCCAAGTGTCCTTCGGCAGTGAATCAATAGCAAGAGATGGCATATACATATAAGGGAATATTATTCGGCCTTAAAAGGAAAGAAATTCTGACACAGGCTGCAATATAGGTATACCTTGAGAACACTGTGCTAAGGGAAATAAGCCAGTCACAAAAAGACAAATACTGTATGACTCCACTAATGTGAGGTACTTAGAGTAGTCAAAATCAAAAAAGAAGGCCAGGTGCAGTGGCTCACACCTGTAATCCTAGCACTCTGGGAGGCCGAGGCAGGAGAATCATTGAGCTCAGGAGTTCAGGAGCTCAAGAGACCAGCCTGAGCAAGAGAGAGATCCCGTCTCTACTGACAATAGAAAAATTAGCTGGGTGTGGTGGCACCTGTAGTCCCAGCTACTCGGGAGGCTGAGGCAGGAGGATCGCCTGAGCCCAAGAGTTTGAGGTTGCTGTGAGCTAGGCTGACGCCACAGCACTCTAGCCTGGGCCACAGAGCAAGAGATTCTGTCTCAAAAAAAAAAAAAATTTTTTTGAGTTTTTTTCCCCACCTTCAAATTACCAAAATATCCCAAAGTGCATTTTTGGAGAAGACAACATAGTTTCCTTGCTTGGTCTGTGTTGTTGACCCAGAAAGAGCAACTCCTGGAAAAGCGGAGAAGCTTCCAGACAAGACAGCCCCACCTAGTTATAGACTCTTAGAACTCTGGGAGTGCCTAAACGAATATTCACAGGAGCACAGAGCAAAGGAATGGTGTGGAGCAGTGTGGGTGGGCGCAAGGTGGGAGACGCCGGACAGCGGGTTCTGCCACACGCTTACCATGCCGGAGCCACCGCAGTAGTGGCAGTGCTGCACCTTGGTGCCGGGCTCGTTCCCCTTGCCGTCGCAGCGCTCGCAGGTATCCATGATGTTCACCGTGAACTCCTTGTTGACTCCCTTAGCAGCCTGATTGAATGTCAACTCCATGACGTACTGAAGGAACCAAGGGACGGGCTGTCACCCTTTGTTTTATAATCACCAAAATGGTGCTTCGCTTTCAAAGGAACAGAGGGTACTGCCAGCATTTCCAGTTACTCCTTCACTACGGTATTTACTTATACTCTGCCAAGTGAGAATGAGTGGGACTCACTGAACTGATTCTGCCCTATTCTTCGGGATTATTAAGAGATAACAGGCCGGCAACTAAAAATATATACAAAAAAATGAGCCGGGCATGGTGGTGCATGCCTATAGTCCCAGCTACTTGGGAGGCTGAGGCAGAAAGATTGCTTGAGCCCAGGAGTTTGAGGTTGCTGTGAGCTAGGCTGACGCCGCGGAACTCACTCTAGCCTGGGCAACAGAGCGAGACTCTGTCTCAAGAAAAAGAAAAAAATTTAAAAAAAAATAAACACAGAAGCAAGTAAACAAGATGATTCTGAGAGCTGCCCAGTGCAAGGAAGAAGACCACACGGGGTCCCGTGCTGAAGTTGCCCAGGCGGGGGCACCCGGGCTGTTGTGGTTTTGAGGAAGAGGCTTGGAGTTGGGGCTTGGATGTTGAGGAGAAGGAGGCAGCCATCAGAAGATGTGAGGGGAAGAGCATTCCAAAGAGGGCAAACAGCAAGGCCAAAGCCCTGCAGTGGTGACAAGCTCAGCGGGCGGCTGGGGCAGACAGTGCAGGAGGAGGGGCGGGAGGTGAGGTAGGAGGGCCGGGCAGGGCCCAGATGGAAACGGATTTCTTAACCACTCTAAGGACCTCGGGTTATATTCTGAGGGCACTGGAGAGATTGAAGATGTTGGGAGTCTAAACGTGAGGAAGGGCTTCCTGGAGGAGGTGTCTCTTGAACTGATTAAAGTGAGTCAAAGTTAATGTAGCAAAGAGCACATGGGCGAGGGCAGATTTTGGAGCCACCCTGTGCCCTAGCCCCCTCGAGCAGTCGAGACAGGACTCCTGAGCACAGAAGGTGGCCTCCCGTACTCACTGGCACCCCGGGGACGGACGCCCAGGCTCCACACCCTTCACACAGGCAGTGGCTGCATCGAACGAACGCCTCTTTCCCGTTGGGCTCAAACGCCTTCCTGCCTGAGCCAGGGTCTCTCCACCCAGCTCAGGCTCCTTCCTGTGACTTCTCTGCTGATGCTACCCTGGATTTGGGCTGGGTTCTAGAGGCCGAACTCATCCTGCAGGCCTCTGGAGACGCAGGCACGGTGGGCAACCTTCCAAAGGGCCGCCTCCTTTCCAACCCTGCTCCAGGTCTGGCGGGCGGCGGATGACCCAGGTAGTGCGCGACTTCCTGCAGGCCCAGCAGGTGCAGGCACCGGTGGAGCTCTACTCAGACTGGCTGACTGTGGGCCATGTGGATGAGTTCATGACCTTCGTCCCCATCCCAGGCACAAAGGTGAGCCAGCCCCTGAGGCTGGAGTGAATAGGATAGTGGAGCACCCATGCACCACCAGCCCTTGCCAGCAGAGGGGGATCTAGAGAATCAGGACAACATAGAGAAAGAAGGAAGTAGGAAGTAGGCTGAAGCTGGTTTGCATGTTGTTGATGTGGCAGATAAATTTTTAACACAAAAACTCCAAAATATTAGCAACTGAATGTGTAATCAATATAAAAATTATTAATAAGAGATTTTATATTCTAAGTCCTCAAAATCCAGTGAGTGGCCAGGTATGGTGGCTCACACCTATAATCCCAGTGCTTTGGCAGGTCAAGGCAGGAAGATCACTTAAGCCCCAGGAGTTCAAGGTTACAGTGAGCTATGATTGTACCACTGCACTCCAGCCTGGGTGGCAGAGTGAGACCCTGTCTCAAAATTAAAAAAAAAAAAAATTCTGGTGAGTATTCGACTCTTACAGTGCATCTTAGTTTGGACTAGCAGTCCCAGTATTCAATAATCACACAAGGCTGGTGGCTGTAATGCTCTAGAGAGTCACAGGGCTTGGGCCTGCAGCTCTGGAAAGAGAGTCTTTCATTTTCTTAAGTGAAAGAAACAGCTGTATCTTCATACTCCAGAAATTCTGTGCACGTGGCCTGGCTTCTTGGCAACTTGGGGAAGCTCTTCCATTCTGTCCAAGGCCACCTTTGGCTCTGATCTTTGTTTGACCTGAGGGCATTGCTGAGGTGGAGGAAGGGTGAGAAATATTTCTCTGAAACAAGGAAAACCCTCCCCGGCAGCCTTTGCCACTCGGCATGGGAGTCCAGGCAGGCCCTGGGTCCTCGGGCGGGACTCCCTCTTGCTCCTTGGCCCCCGTCCCTCTGCTGACACTGTCCCTCTGTTCTGTCTCCCAGAAATTTCGGCTGCTCATGGCCAACACCTCAGCCTGCTACAGGCTCTTCCGAGAGAAGCAGAAGGAGGGCCACGGGGAGGCCATCATGTTCAAAGGTGAGTGGCCACAGGGCCTTGGCAGTGAGCTGGAGCCCCCCAGAGAGACGCTCAGAGGCATGGCCAGCCAGCTCCACTTCCCTGGGCATCTGGCCTGATCCATAGTTTGTGGTGGGAAGCGGCCCCGGCCTCTTGTGACCCTTGCTGTGGTCAGGTGGCCCCTGAGCTGTCCACTGCCCCTCAAGGGCACCACCAGGGCAGAGTGCTTCCTCAGGACCGAGTGTGGCTGTAAATGGCACCAGACCAGAGGGGAGCTAAGCGCTTGAAAACTGACGTGCAGTCTGCATCCAAGGAGCCTGTGTTTTAGAAAGGGAGGTAGAAAGAAACCAGACACCATGCAGTTTAGGGACAGGAAGAAAAGTGGGCGTCAGCACACAATGCACAGCCAGACAGCACCACGGCCAGTCCCGGAGAGAGACATGATCTGCTCGGTGTGGACAGCCACTTAACTGGGACAGATGTGGCAGGGCTGAGGTTTGCATTTGAATTAGTCATGGAAAGAGGGGAAGCTGATCAGGTGGAAACAGCCAGCCAGGTTAGCAGGGCCAGGCCTGTTCGTTGCGCTTTGTTTCATTGTGATAAAATATTCATACCACATTTATCATTTTAACCATTTGTAAGTGCACGATTTGGAGGCATTAAATACATTTGCAGTATTAACTAACCACCACCGCTGTCTGTATTCATTAACATTTTCTTCTTAACACATTAACTGCCATGTGAGTTGTATTTAACTCATGCTAGTTTTGAACCTGGGATCCCATGAAGCAAAACCCTGCCGTTGGTTTCTGAAAATCTTATTTCTTGATGTTCTTATTGTTGCAATTAATATTGACAATTTAATTCTAAAAACGTGGATTGGGTTGTATGTAACACACACACAGAAAACAATAAAAAATAAATAAATTAGAAAAGATCGTTTGGTTTTAATAAAACACCGTGGCCCCAAGGGAAAAATTTTTTTTCTAGTGTGGCAGTCAGTGTGTTAAATTATGTTTTGTCGCTTCTCAAACTGGTGTTGCCAGTGTGTCTCATGCTGAAAGGCTGCATTCTGAGGCTGCTTGAGACTTACGTTACTGCCCTCCAGATCCAAACACGGTGTTCCTGACTGTCATCGGTGTCTGGGACAGACAAGACCCATGTCACACTACCATCCTTTTGTAATTCCCCACCAATTGGAAGTTTTTTCTTGGATTAGCAAGCATGAGTCTTGCCTTTCTGGAGGTTTCCTTTCCATATTAGACATACCCCAGAAGCTACCCGTAGGCTATAGGAACCGTTATTTTTGTACAAATACAGGCAAGTGGTGGTGTAGACACAGCACAGCCAGGCACAGGGTCTGGAGAGCCCCAGTATCTTTGCCACTGTCGAGCCACAAGCCTGGAAGTGCAGTGGACCAGCAGGCTCTTCCTAGGTCAGGGGGAAAAATAATCATACTAGGCTAAGAGCATAGGCTCTGGAATCAGACTGCCTGATCTGCACACCGGCTCTGCCACTTGCTAGATAATGAGACCTCGGACAAGTCACACATCCTCTCTGTGCCTCAGCTTCCTCATCTCTCAGGGTGGTGACTCCCTCATAAAAATGTGGGGAGGAGTCATACGTTAACCCGTGTAAAGTGTTTAGAAGAGCACCTGCCACGTAGTAGGTGCTCACTGAGGGTCAGGAATTACTAGTCAGGCCAGAAGCCACATGAGCCATCATGCAGCATGGAAGGCAGGCACAATCACTCCAGGGCAGAGGCCGGGCTGAGGCAGGTCTGAAAACGGGACAGGTGACACCTCGGGGCACACTGCTTCTGCCACACTCACGCTGGTCAGCTGCTTATCCTCAGGGGCAGGCTCCAGGTGGGAGAATCAAGTGGCTACTTGTGCTCTCCCAGCCCCACTGGCCAGAGAGCATGCAAGGTAGCTGCTGTCTCTTTCCTGGCTCAGGTGACATGCCCGACCCTGGGGAAGGGAGTGTGTGCTGCCCTCCGAGGGCTGAGCAGCCTGATTTCCCCCCGGGGCTGCCATCCTGTGCCCTGGCCTGGCCCCAGCCCAGCGGTTAACCCAGGGGGGCCTTGGCAGAGGGGTACCCAGCCAGGGTGTCTAAGCTGACTGCCCCCATCCTTTGCCCCCACAGGCCTGGGTGGGATGAGCAGCAAGCGAATCACCATCAACAAGATTCTGTCCAACGAGAGCCTTGTGCAGGAGAACCAGTACTTCCAGGTGAGGGCAGGCCAGGGGTGCTGGGGCGAGGGCTACTGGGCCAGAGGGCCCCTGGGAGGGGCGAGGCTCACAGCCTCACATGCTCAGGGCTGCCGTGGAGAATGGCCTAGGGCTCCGGGGTTCCCGGAGCACATCAGCACAGGGAAAGGCTCAACAAGCGTTTGGTCAGCTTCCTTGCTTTGCTCCTGGACTAGAGCTCAAGGGCGAAGGAGTGACAAAGGCAGGATGTGCAGGTCAGCAGAGACTGGAAACAAACAAGGGACTGGGCAGGAAGGCATACTGGCAGTGCCAAAGAGCCAAGATCTCCGTTAGACCAGAGCCCGTAATGTTTGGGGAAGACACACCCCTTTGAAAGATGTTGAAAGCTACAGACTTGCTCTCCAGAAAAATGCTTCTATGAACATACGCCCTGAGCCTTGATTAGTTTTAGGAGACCACAGATCCCTGCTTCCCTAAGTCTCGAAGATTGCATCCAGATGTAGAAACCAGTCATATTTTTAAGAATGAAATCTCTGTGTATTTTCATGGGCAGACTTTAAAGGATGAAGTTTTAAAAAATTAGAAAGCATAAAACTCACTTCAGACTGGTTTACACAAAAAGGCATGATTGGCTCCTATAAGTGGAAAGTCCAGCAGTGGTGTGGATTTCAGGCACAGGTTGATCAAGACTCCAGCTCCATTTCTCTGTATTTATTGGGCTCTGCAGGTACTCTTGTGGCTACAGCATGGTTTCAGTGATTCAAGACCTTACATCTGCCCCACACACTATCCTCAAAGAGAAAGATCTTTTATGCCCCAGCAATTGACCAAGAGCTTGGAGCTCACTGATTGGGCCAACCTGAACCAATTACTGTGGCCACAGGAATTCCATATTGATTGGGTTAATCCTGAGTTACTGCCCGTCCCTGAGCCTATCACTGGGGCAAGGAGGTACAGACGAGAGCCTGCTAGTTACCTCTCTCCTGGAGGTGGGGGGTGGGACACCATGGGGCAGGGGGTGGAATGGATGCCGCGAAGACAATGCAAGGCACACCAAAGTTGACAGAATGCCCTGCTGGCTATTTGGAAGTTGACTTTGTTATAACTCTCCCCTCCATGGTCATTTCTTGGCATCAGATAGATCTGAGGTCACATCGTGGCCCCCACTTTTGGCTGCAGGGCTGTGGGCAACTCAGGAAGGCTGTCTTTGGTTCCCTCATCTCTAAAGAGGGGATAATAATACCGTCCACATCACAGGGCTGAAGCTTAAATAAGTAATCCACGGGCAGCGCTTAGAACAGTGCCAAGCACTGTGCTTATCAGCTTTTGTCATCACCAGAAGCATCATTGGTGTTATTCTCACCCCACTGAGATGCTGTGGGGTGGGGGGGCGCAGAGCACGAGCTCTGGCTCTAGGGAGTGCTCCATAAATGACAGCTGCTACTATTATTTCTGTGACCTTCCTTGGCCCCGGTGGAGGGGGTCTGGGAGCAGTGGCAGAGGTGCCAGCTGGATGCTGGAAGTCTCCCCGGAGTGCTGGGGCCCCGGCCTGGTGCTGCAGATGGGATGGAGTTGGCAAGGTGGCAGGTGTGTGTCCCCTAACCCGCAGCCGTCCCCCTTCACCCCCACCCAGCGCTGCTTGGACTGGAACCGCGACATCCTCAAGAAGGAGCTGGGACTGACGGAGGATGACATCATTGACCTGCCCGCTCTGTTCAAGATGGACGAGGGCCGCCAGGCCAGACCCTTCTTCCCAAACATGGTGAGGCCCTCCAGCCCCTGACCCTCACCCGCACCAGGTAGGGGGCAGCTGGATCCGGAAGGACCCATTGGCTGAGGCTATCCAGTCAGGTGGCCCAGGTCCCAGTCCTGGCTGAGCTGCTGTGTGACCTCACCCCAGGCACTTGCCCTCTCTGGGCCTCCACTTCCTCCTCCTAGGGACAACATGCTTGTCCTAGCTGCCTCAGTGGAGTAGCAGGAATCCTTCTCCTTAATAGATAGGAAAGTGCTTTGCAAAAGGACAAAAGTCCTTTATGTACAGGAGAGATTCTTGTTACACACAGGGGAGTCTTCCAAGAGAGAGAAAGAGAGTAGAACTGTACATGCATAACAGAAAAACATACATGTATATACATGCACGCACATATATGTACGTACACACCAATGCATACACACGTACCCACGTGTGTGTACATTCATACATGCATGTAAATGTACACCCTGATGTAGGCACACATAGCCATGTGTGCGTACATGTACATACACATGTGCATGCTTTTGCACATACATACATGCAGAGGCTGACTGCCTGCTTTTCCACTCCAGCTCTGCCATGTATGAGTTTCTCAGCCACCTCTGTGCCTCAGTTTCCTTATCTATAAAGAGGGGGTAATGACAGTGCATACTTCAGAGGGTTGTTGTGCGGGTTCAGCGAGCTTGGAACGGAGCCGGGCACGTAGTAGGTCCTCACTTAGTGGAGCTGTCACCACCGCGATCCCCTCCCAGGTGAACATGATCGTGCTGGACAAGGACCTGGGCATCCCCAAGCCGTTCGGGCCCCAGGTTGAGGACGTGTGCTGCCTGGAGACACACGTGCGTGCCCTGCTGGAGCCCCTGGGCCTCTACTGCACCTTCATC
Source organism: Lepilemur septentrionalis (assembly GCA_963573855.1). NCBI lineage: Eukaryota > Metazoa > Chordata > Mammalia > Primates > Lepilemuridae > Lepilemur > Lepilemur septentrionalis. The sequence goes on along the minus strand of CAUYMX010077475.1, from coordinate 17,759 downwards.
GATGACATCTCCGCCTACCACAAGTTCCTGGGGGAAGTCCACTGCGGCACCAACGTGCGCAGGAAGCCCTTCACCTTCAAGTGGTGGCACATGGTGCCGTGACCTGCAGGGGCCCTGGCGCTTCCCTCCCTCCCAGAGTTCTCCAGACCCCTCGTGCCCAGAGCCTTTCCGCCCCACGGGGAGACCCTCAGGAAGTGGGGTGGGACTTGGAGAATCTGTGCCTTGCCCTCCCTGAGAAGGGCCTCAGTGTCCACCGAAGCCATCCCCAGGGAGCCCCAACGCTGTCCTTCCTGAGACTAGCTGGGCCGGTGTCTGTGTAGCCCTGGCATGAGAAACAAAACACAACCAACCCTGTACCCAAACCATTCCCCCAGGACTCTTAGTCTCTAGTCTAACACTGAGCGTGGGCAGAAGGGAAGGGGGTTCTGGGGCTGCCAGTTCTTCCAGTGCCCCGATGTTCAAGGCAGAACACATGAAAAGGGACCCTGGGACCCCGGACATACTTTGACCTGCCATCGTCATTTCACACCCGCCTCCCTCGGGGCTCTAGGTGGTTGCTCCCAATTATTCATTCCTCACCAGCCTCTCTCAAACCCTGTCTTTCTCTCTGCCGTGTAGGCACCGCTGGCTAGCGCTCCCCACTCCCTGAGGGTCCAATCGTTTACCTTAGAACCTTCCCTGGAAATAGATTTAGTCCGAGCAGGCTTCTCATTTGCGAGATGCTTTTATCACCCTTTCCATGGGTGCAGGCTCCCACGTGCATGCGGGTTTCTCCCCAGAGCAGCATCCCTGTGGCCCGAGAGTGCAGTGTGCAAGGATGCCCCAGGCCAGCTGTAGCCACCTTCTCTGGCCTGGTCCTCCGGTCTCTGCCAGTCCCCGACCTCCCTCCTCACACCGCCTCGACTTCCTTCCTATCCCCGTTGCCGTCTCTCCAGGCAGCTAGGCAAGAAGTTCTTCACCACCAGCCAGATTCAGTTTGTCTTCAGGGCATGATAAATGACCTGTCCCTCCTCCCCAGACATCAGATCCCCCACACAAGGACCTGGCCTGCCCTCCAGCCCAACCGTCAGCTCAGGGCCAGCTGCCGGCCTCAGAGACGGTTTGATTATCCCGTCGAAATTCACCCGTGCATTTGCCAAAGATCCTCTCATCCAGACATACCCGGGTCTGTTCCCTGGCTCCAACTGAAAAGATTCAGTTTCCATTTTAAAAAGTTCCTTCAGGGCCAGGAGAATAAGTAAATTATAATTCCACTTTGCAGGTTGAAAAGTCCCAACCAATTTATAACCAATGAAAAGGTTATAAATTTAAAGTCTCGGGGGAACAGGATTTTCATTTCGGATTATGTCATTCAGCCATTCAACAAACATTTGTTGCCTGCCTACTAAGCGCCAGGCACAGCGTTCGGCTCTGTGAATACAGTGGTCAGTAGCAAACCGGACCTGGTCCCTCCCTGCATGGAATCAGTTCCCAACATCCAAGGCCCGTATTTAAACGGCCAGCATCTGCCCCTTCAGTGATGTGCTCTTTAGAAATGCCAGCCCTCTATGTTCAGCAATTGCACAGGGCACAAAGCTTCCTGCAAGCCACTGTCTTGGTGAAATGGGAGGGGAGGCCTTCTTTAAACAGGCCCCCTTCCCCAGTCCCCAAAACCTGCAGAAGCTGTTGTCCCCCCTCTGGGGACAGTGGCTCCTGCCTTTGGAGGCCAAAGCCCCAGATCTTCTCCCCAGCCCCAGAGCTGCAAACACTAAGTGCCTGTTTGAGGGTGTTTATCTGGAGACTTAGAGTTTGTCATGTGTGTGTGTTTGGTTAATGTGGGTTTCTGGGCTTGCTTTCATTTTTTTTCTAATCTTCATTAGGGGAACCGAGTGCCCCGTGTGTGGAGACAGTGTGTCTTTATAGATTTTTCTAAAGCTCTCCCCATTGGTAGATCAGTAATTTCTGATGTTTCTGGAGCCCCCAGGGCTCAGACACCCCTCCCATCTCAGTTGCCCGCCCAGTGTGACGACCCTCGATGTGGACATGCCCCTGTGGACTCATCGCTCTTCCCCACCCCCACTTTCTATAAACGTAGGCCTAGAACACAGGTCTGTGTTGCAACACTCAGCTGAGTTCCTGTTTCCATCTTTATTTGGACGTGTCTTGTGTAAGAGGGCAGGGGGTGTCGTGAAGATGGCAAGAAGCGGAACAGTTTCAACTTTCTAGAAAAGAGAAAGATGTGCGGGGAAGAGCCCGTCTAAAGAGCAATAAAAAAAACGGTCCAAGGGGAAGTCAAGTGGCTGTTGGTGTGATGTTCTTTGCTGCTTCACAGACGTGGCTGGCCGGGGGGAGGCAGGTCGCACATGGGCCCTCTCCTGATCCTGAAGCCCCTGATGTCCCGGATGCAGGGTTTGGGCTCTCAGCAAGGTTATCTCTAGGGTTTGGAATCCCGTACACACTCAGTGGCCACCACCCAAGGTCAAGACCAAGATCCACAATAAAGTCTAACTATGTCTGTCTGGTGGGGTTCCCCAAAAGCAGACCCTGAGATGAGCGTTTGGGAACAAGTGATTTATTAAGAAAGTTCCTCCAGGAGAAACCAGCCTGGGAACTGGGGGAGCAGCATGAGAACAGGGAAGGGGAAGAAGCCAAACAAGGGTGTGATTTCAGGTGAAGCCTCAGCCTGATCCCTGGAGAGCTCCGCAGAGCTGTTCCACGCGGAGGCTGAGTCCTGGTGCACCAGCACCCGTTGGTCCTGGGCTCTGGGGACTTGGGCTCTCTGAATGGGCAAGGGGGCATCAGTGGCCCGCAGGCAACCACCTGAGGAAGATCACAGCTGTGGTTGGGAACAAAGTCACAGGAAATGGGCTCACACAACCAGAAAAGGATCTGGACAGGTCACCACCAGTATCTACTGCTCTGAGTGATACCGTGTTCTTTCGATATGGAATTGTCTGCACATAGGTATTTGTCATTTGACCTATGGTATCACATAAAAATCCATACAACATAGCCATGATCTAACAGGATCTTTGTGAACAAACTCCTGAGGCCCTAAAATGGAGCCACCTTGTTAGTGGCTAAGCTTATAAACTGCTTTGGGTTACACCTGGGACCCTCGCACTCCTCAGCCCCGTCTTGCGCTTCTGGGCTGACGTCTTGTTGCAACTTTCTTAAGGGGCTACTGCAAAGTGGAGTTCTCTTACTTCTAGGCTTAACCCATGCGTCCAGCCCCCTGAGATCACTCTTCCCTTTTATACCCAACTGATGTGGCCCAAACCACAGCAAGGTCGATCTTTAATAGGTTTCCTGATCCATCTATTTCTGCGACTCCCCAAGGGATGCTGGTGTGCTAAACAAACTCATTCTGGTGCTGTTTCCACATCTTGGCCACTCACCCACCTTGGAGTTGCTGAGGGTCACCCTGAGACTTCTAGAATGGCACTTTCCAATAGAAATATAATACAAGCTACATATGTAATTTTAAATTCCCTAATAGCCACATTCAAAAAGTGAGGTGGCTCACACTTGTAATCCCAGTGTTTTGGGAGGCCAAGGAGGGAGGATCACTTGAGGGCAGGAGTTCAAGACCAGCCTGAGCAACATAACAAGACCCCACCTCTACACAAAATAAGAAAGTTAGCTGGGCATGGTGGCATGTGCCTGTAGCTCCAGCTACTTGGGAGGCTGAGGCAGGAGGATCACTTGAGCCCAGGAGTTTGAGGCTGCAGTGAGCTATGATCACACCACCACCCTCCAGCTTGGGTGACAGAGCGAAACCCTGACTCTAAATAAATACATACATAAATAAATAAATAAAATGTAAAAAGCACGTGAAATTAATTTTAATAGTATATTTTCTTTAGCCCAATATACCAAAATTATGATTTCAACATGTAATCAAAATTTTAGTAAGATTTTTACATTCTATTTTTTTGGTCATAACTCTTTGAAATCTGATGTGCATTATATACTCATATTGTATCTCTATTCAGACTAGCCACATTCTAAGTGCTCAATAGCCACAAGTGGCTAGCATATTGGAAGGCATTGTTCTAGAATCCTCTCTGCCAGACTGGGCCCCAATTGTGTAAATAGGTACATCCCTTAAATCCCCAGAGTCCAGCTTTTCTGAATGCAATAGTTAATCAAAGTTTATTATAATATGGAAAAAAGAAACAACACAGATGTTGGCCCTTGCTGGCCCTGGCGTGCAGACCTTTGTCCCTCCAGAGCATCCCCTTGCCGGAACCATGGCATGGCTGCCCCCGTGTTACCAGCACCTGCCTCTCTCTGCAAGGGCAGTGCCTCTGGTCAGGTCCCCTCCATGCCCCACCACTGTCAAGATGGGAACCCGTGGAAAGGGACAACGTCACTCCCTCACCTCTGCCCTCTTTGCCCTCGCTGTACCTGTGGCCTCCCCTCAAGTCTGCATTTTAGTGGAGGATGTTGACTTGGAGTCCCAGGGGAGAGGGGCAGGGGTGCTCCTTATCTCAGCTTCCCCATTCCGGGTGGGATCTGAGCCCTACCTTGGCATAGCCAAAAGCCTGTGGAAGGGGACATCTCCCCCCCTGAAGCAAAAAGCAGGCAGGGATGAATTCTGCCTCCCCCGTGGGATTTATGCAGGATCGTCACCCAAGTGGCATCAGGTCCAAGGGATTAATGGCAAAGTTATTGGGAACTAAATATAGCAAGTGACACCAAATGGCAGCGTGTAGGATCTCTTTCCCAGCTGGACAACCACAGAGGGGACAAGCCCAGGCAGCAGCTCGGCTCCGCAGCCTTTCTCAAGCCTGGCTGCCATGAGAAATCGGCTCTGTGGCCTGTGCGTGCCCCCACTTCCTCCCCCGGCCAGCCGGGCTCTTTTTCAGCCCTGATCTTTGAGAAACAAAGGTCTTCTCTGGGTCGCCTCTACGCAAACTGCCGGGGTCAGCCCAAGCCAGCTTTTGCATCAGCCGCTCGCCCTGCACAAGCTAAGGTCCACTTTCTCCCCATCCTGGGTACACCCAGGATGGCTCTAACAGTCCCTGACCAGCACGCCAAGGCCCATACACGTGCTACCATGCCACCGAAGCCTGGAGATACAGTCAACCTTTAAAAGATGTGTTTTGTTTTCCCCCTCATGGCAATTCCTGGCACAGACTGTCCGGCAAATGTGTTTTGAATGAAAGAATGAAATCTCTGTTCAGCTAGGCAATGGAAACAGAAAAATCAGCCCGACCGTTTCTCAAACACTGATCGCATGCCTGCCAGGTTAAACCATACGAAATGTCATTGCGAAGGTCAAAATGTTCAAATAGAGACGATTCTGTATGGTTCAGCCTAATATTTTACATTCATCACCTTATCTCATTCTGGAAACAAAACTGTTATCCCCACCTTACAGATAAGGAAACTGAGGCTCAGAGGGAGGAAGTGACTTGCTCAAGGTTACATGTGATAGCAGAACCAGGACTCATACCCAGGTGGTCTGACTCCAGAGCCCACCCACTGAGCCCTTGCTCTTTTTTTTTTTTTTTTTTTTTTAAAGACAGAGTCTGTTGCCCCAGCTAGAGTGTTGTGGCGTCAGCCTAGCTCACAGCAACCTCCAACTCCTGGGCTCAAGCGATCCTCCCACTCCAGGCTCCCGAGTCACTGGGACTACAGGCGTGCACCACAACGCCCAGCTGATTTGCTCGTCTGCTCATCATGGAAACAGCTTTCTAATCCAAGTTCAGCGAGTCGTCATCCTTTTATTCCCAAATGTTACCTTTGCACCAGTCATTTTTTAGCATGCCAGGTGTCCTATTAGAATCTTATCAACAAGAAAGAGCCTCTCTCTTCAAGCAAGATGTCTGGAGATTATAGGATTTCTACAGACTCCTCAAAGGCAATAAAGCCCATAATGAAATGACCTCGCCATAGCTCAGAATGTGCTCTCTCTGGTCTCCAGCCCAGAGTAAGACAGCACCTCTAAATCATGAAAGGCAAATTATATTCATTCACCCATCCACTCATTCTTTTTTTCTATTAACATTTGCTAAGCATCTACGGTGTGTAAAACTAAACTGTTCCTGCGATTTTTCATCTAAACCAGGACAAATCTGAGAGCTCAAGGGGCCTATGAATAATTCCTCCAGGACAACAGGTGAATCCAGAACTACACTTGGCAAACCAGGATGTCCGTTCTCCCTGGAAAACTCTATGCATAAGACATGATCTCATCCCTCAAGGAGCCGACAGCTGAGTCAGGGAGACAGACAGGAGAGCAGAGAGGCAGACCACTGCAGCAGGCACTTCGTGAATGCTTGTTGACTGGAGGAATGAATGAGGCACAAAAAGCTATGGAATCAGGCGCACGCACACACACAGACACACGCACAAGTCTTTCCTGCGGGGAGAGTGACCAAGGATGGCCTTGGTGTTCCTGTGGGCTAGTCTGAGTGACTGCGGAATGAACGTAGGAATGAATGATTGGGCAGAGAGGGGAGGAGGCGCTGCCAAGCTGAGTGGAGACACACAGGGGTGCAAGTGTGTCAAATGTTTGGGAAATGGTGACCATAGTGAGTGGCTAAAATACAGACTGCAGTCCTGCTGGAAATACTGTCGGGTAGGGATGAGGGTATGCAGGTGGCAGAGCAGGTGGTTGGACACGCAGGTGGCAGGGCAGGCGATAGGGGTATGTGGTCAAGGGCTGAGAGTCGGGACCAATAAAAACAGAGACAAGAAACCACAACAACAGCAAAAACTTGAGGTTAGGAACTTTTCCCAACCAGGAGCATGCACAGAGGCTAGGAGCTTATGAGCGAAGGTAACCTTTTCCTCATTAACATAGTAAAACTCACATCCCCTAGCGCCGTGACAGTTCCAGAGCCAGCCATATGAGGACAGAAAATGGGAGGGTACATAATTCTGGAATCTCCAACCACTTCCCCAAAAAGACATGAATATTTCACCCCCAGCTTAACATATTATTAGGGATTTGCATAAAGGACAGACCCTAACCCTAGGATGATGCTGTTCCTTATGGGAGCAGTCTACTCTCTACTGACTTTGAGAGTGTACTATACTTTCTAGACTCTGTCTTTAAAGTCAGGGTCATCTCCACTCACAGGGACAGAACTGCTCCTCTCTCCCTGGAACTTACTTTCGCTTTGCAAAAAAAGCTGCTTGTGTGGAAGTGCTTCGTGTCTGTCATCAGTCCCTTGCACCGGCCCCACTTGTGATTCTTCCAAGCAAGGAGACAAAGAACCACACCTGACAATACTAGGGTTTGAGCACTGGAAATTCTCTGAAGGTTTGGGACAGCTGCCACTGATCATCCTGTATTTTAGAAAGGTGATAGTAATATATATTTCTTTATTCCTATTAAGCTAATAGGAAAAACATTTTTAAGAAACTGCTTGATGGCCAGGCGCAGTGGCTCATGCCTATAATCCTAGCACTCTGGGAGGCCGAGCAGGAGGATGGTTTGAGCTCAGGAGTTCGAAACCAGCCTGAGCAAGAGCGAGACCTCGTCTCTACTAAAAATAGAAAGAAATTAATTGGCCAACTAAAAATATATAGAAAAAATTAGCCGGGCTTGGTGGCGCATGGCTGTAGTCCCAGCTACTCGGGAGGCTGAGGCAGAAGGATCGCCTGAGCCCAGGAGTTTGAGGTTGCTGTGAGCTAGGCTGACACCACGGCACTCTAGCCCGGGCAACAGAGTGAGACTCTGTCTCAAAAAAAAAAAAAGAAAGAAACTGCTTGAGGAATGGTCACACTATGGGTCATCCCTAAATGTTGCAGCACATGAGATGAAATAGATCTATGTGCACTAACAGAGAAAGACCTCTAAGACCCAGCACCTGATGAGAAAGTGGCAGGTTGCAGAACATGTATATTACCATTTTTATGTTTTTTTAAAAAAAAGAACAGCAAGCAAAGCCACGCGTTTCTGTAGAAACATACATATGTATATACAGGCAAAGAAAAAGATCTGGAAGCAAGCCCATGAAACTGACAATAGCAATCACCCCTGGGAAAGGAAGTGTGACTGAGGGGATTTAAACGTTATCTGTATTGCTGGAAATCATTACATAGTGAGAATTTAATTACACATGTATAGTATTTTAAAATAATTTTTAAAGCTGCCCAAAATCCTTGGCATCTTATTCATGCTGAAGTCTTCCCACCCTGATTAGCATAATCTATTCCCCCTGATAATGCAAAGTTCTCTCTCCTTCTCCCCACCTGGGCTTCCCACCACCAGTTTAAGATTGATAGCTCCTCGCAGATACTAATTCATTTAATCCTCCTCCCTGCAAGGGAACTCTGACTTTCGCCCCCTCCCCACTTTACACACTAGGAAACTAATGCACAGAGAGGTTAAGTTATTTGCCCAAGGCCACAGAGTAAATGGCTGATATAACAGGGTATGAGCCCCCAAAGCCATTCTACCTCCCTGCCTCCCTGAAAGGTCGAATTGCCTTTAACATTCTGCACCTTCTGCTTGTTTTGCTTGCAGTCATGTGACATCCAGCCACTGCCATTATCAATAATATTTACCACCGTGCGTTTCTGCATTTCATTTGCACGGCTCTGTCTCTGACAGAGAGCGGTGCTCAAAGTCCAGATGCAGCTGGAAAGGGAGTTGCTGTGTTTACGAAGTACACACCCGCACACACCCGGAGGACCAAAGTGACTGCTAATTGCAGCGGATGCTGGTGAGGTGGCAGGGACACGGGAACGAGGCAGAGGTAAGCATGGCGGGTGAATTTACGTGTGCGTGTGTGTGTGTGTGTGCGCGTGTGTGGTGCTGTAGGGCCCCCGCAGCACGACAGTCCCCCGAAGGCCGTGGCCGCTTGCTAAGCCCCAGCCGCAGCCGAGCTGACTTCAGCGGTGCGAATCGCAGCCCCATCTGGGGTGGGGGTGGCGCCTGACTTTTTGCTCCGGGAGTTCCATAGAGGCTGCTCTTGAAATTGGAGACGCCTGTAGCATATCATTGTCCTCATCCCACTCAAAGAGAATATTTTGAGAAGGCTAATTATAAGGCGGGGCTTGCGTGGGCCGAGGGGAGAGGGTTTGGATAAGCCCGCTGCACCGGCAGGTCTGCGAGGGAGCCCCGGGCACGTCTGTGGGGCGACGGCGCCCTCTGCAGGTGGCCCGGAGTGGCTGCAACCACCGAGAACCCAAAGGCTGACCTCCTGCTGCGTGACCCGGGGCGAGCTGCTGAACCCGTCTGAGGTTCAGTTGCCGCAACTGTAAGTGAAGAACCATAATCTCTCCCTTGTGGGGTTGCCATAACTATCAGAGAGAGAAAACCTGCACGGGGCCCGGCACACGGCAGTCCTCCAGATGCGGCAGGTGCAAGCAGCAGCCGCCCCGTCACCCCCGTTATCAGCATGAACCGTGGTACCAATGATCGTCGGGTGACCCGGGGCGAAGGGCTTTTCAGAGAGACAATTGGCAGGGTCGGGGTGGCGGCCAGGTGGCTGGCTGACATTTTGATTTGCCAACTATGTCTAATTCCCATTCTGGGAGACTGATTTTACCTCCTCTTGTCCCTAGAGCCCCACGGTGCCTGATGGCGCAGCTCCCCGTAAAGAAAAATGCCCTGGCCAGGAGCTGAGGGGAGCTTGGAGGAGCGCAGGTGTTTGCACATCTCACGGTGGTGGGCGGCCTGCTTGTGTTGACCCACAGAAGTGGCTCCTTCTGCCAGGGGAGGAGGTTTTGTCGCCTGCTGTGATTCTGACCTTCCCTCCTTCCTCCTCCTCCATTCCTGCCCACCCAGGCTCTCTCCCTACTTCCTCTCTGGTCCCCCAAAATGCACCCAACCTCTTTGATATACCCTAAAAGTTCTCTGATGCTAATAACTACAGGGAAACAAACAGTGGTTAGCGAGACTAAGATATAATGGAAAAGTTACCAACAACAAAAAAACAATAGTAAAAGGAAGAGTAGTCTCTGGTCTCCACTAGGATAAAAAGAAACAGAGGCCAGGCATGGTGGCTCACGCCTGTAATCCTAGCACTCTGGGAGGCCGAGGCAGGAGGATCCCGTGAGCTCAAGAGTTCAAGACTAGCCTGAGCAAGAGGGATATTAATATTTAATATTTATTTAAATAAATATTATTTGATTACCAAGTTTTTTGTCTCTCTTAAATTTTGTGCCTAATGTGAATGCCTCACTTCCCTTGCCCCAGTCTTGGCTCTGAGAATAGACACAGCCTGAGTCCTCCCTCCTCTCCTAACTACCCACCCCACCCCCAGCTCTTCTTTCACCTTCTGTGAGAAACAGGGACAGCTCGTCCTCCATTTTTATTTATTCCTTCATTCAGCCGGCCAACAAAGACTGCATACCTACTGTGTGCTAGGTCCCATGCCAAGCACTTTGGAAACAAAGATGAATTCACTTATTCATTAAATATTTATTGGCCACCTCCCAGGGTCGCTGTGCCAGGCTCTGGGAATACAACAAACAGACATAGTTCTTGACCTCTGGCATGGGTAGTTCCAACAATAAATATATTCATAAAGAATTAAAAACAAATTTGCAGATAGCCTTAAGTTCTATGCAAAAAATAAAATAGAGTGAATAGGCCAAGTCCTCAAAATGCCCACAGTCTGGGGAGGCAGATATATAAACAGGTAATTGTAAAACCAATTTTTGTGTCCACTGATGGCACATGCAGAGGATATTTTGGTGGGGTGGCCAAGGAACGATTTCCTAAGGGAGGAGAGAGTGGGAGCTGGATCTGCAAATTGGCCACGTGACAAAGGAGGAAAGGACACTTCAGATCCAAGACATGGACGTGAGCAAAGGTGGGGAGATGGGAACAAGGTAGGGGACAGAGTGGGCTGTATCACAGGGACAGATGAGATTGGAAGGGCCCATGGGTGGCTTTGGAGGTGGGAGTTGGTGGTTGACTGGATGTGGAGGGGGAGACAACTCAAGGATGGCACTAGCTTGGGGACTGGGTAGATGGTGGTGCCAATAAGAGAGAAGTATAAGCTCTTCAGGTGAGATGTACAGTTTGGGACAGATTGGGACACCCAGATGGAGATGCCTGGAGACAGCTGGGTGAAGGGAAAAAATCAGCTGAGAGATGGAAGAAAGGAACAGCCCATTGGTCAAAGGCAAGTGGAATCCTGAATTTTAGATGAGAAGGCCCCAGTGTCCCACCACAGGGATTAGTTAGGGTGAGGTGGGTTTTTCTCAGAGGCACATAAACCTCCCAAGCAAGGAAATCATGTGATATTTCCTCCTAAATCCAATCGTCCTTAGCCCCCTGGCTTGGGGAAAACTTAGGTGGCCCTAAGTTACAAGACACCAGAATATAGTTGATTGTACAAATGGCAGTTGATACAACATAATGATTTTTGCTTTTAATTTTTAATTGGGGACATGATTTCCTGTCCTTAGAGAAGAAAGAGCACCTAAAGCAAAGTTCCCACACAAGTCTGCTCTGCTTTCCCACTAGCCAAAGACTGAGAGAGTCTATAAAATGGGGACAGTTTTTCCAACCCAAAATGGCGCTATGAGGACTAAATGAGACTATGTAAACATATTTATAAGCAATGAAGCTCAGTATAAACACAAAGTGTGTAGCAAGCTGTCTAGTGAAAGGCAATATGTCACTCTCTAGACCAATGGAAACAAACCAAAAAACCTAGGGTCTTATCATGAGGACACCTTGGGAAAATATGTCGGGAGTGGGCCATGAAAATCTCTAAGCCCTTCTGCAGCTGTGCCTATCTGGAATCCCAAAGTTCAGGGCGGAGGTACAGCCGCCCAGGAATTTATTTCTCCATAACTTTGAGCTCCCCAAATCCCCATGAAGCCCAGGAATGATGTGACTGCAGGGCGCGAGGGCCCATTGGCACCAAGAGCCCCTCCATAAATCAAGGTCTCACTTCTGCTGGCCCCAGACTGCTTTTTCCAAGGTGACCTGAGCAAAGTAAAAGGGTAGTCGCTTATCTATGGGTGACATCTGCCTTTGAGATGAAAGAACCCTGAAAAAGCCAAGAGTACCAATTCTCAATATGTCCTTTGGAGGGAGAGGACACTCTTCCTTCAGCTCAAAAGACAACTCAATCAGGAGGAGTTAGCAGGAGAATGACAGTCTTCCCATGCTATCAGCCAATTTGGGTGGCCCAGGAGGCCCCTGGGGGCAGACTGGAGGAGCCGTATTCCAGTGCTGAGTCACCCCAGGGAAAAGTCAAGGTGACTTCAGCCTGGTCACCAGTTACCTGCAAGGCAGCCATGTGAATCACAGAATCTTAAATCAGCTGGCCCAGCACCCTAATCAGGCAGGAAACTATAGGCCAGAAATGAGGAGAGACTTGTCCAAGGTCACACAGCATTGAGGAGAAGATTTAAGGTAAGACTCAGGGGTCCAGGCCTCACTACACACCTCCTCTAAAGAGGCCACAGCTGAGGACCCCAGAAACTTAGCCCATCCAACCAATTTGTCCAGCCACCTTCATTTCCCCAGTAGCATCCAAATAAGTTGTGGGTGTGGAAACCAACGACCACAAAATGTCAAAAACAAGCAGGAAGAAAGGGAAAAACATCACTCCTGGGAAAAACCGGGACCTGTAAAGTTAACGACCTCCTTAAACACCTGGGGTGACTGAAGAGACCAAGTGACTTGGAGGACCCAGGCCCTGTCTGCCCAAAGTAATCAAGTCCCCAGGCGAGGCAAGCTCTGAGCGGGTCCATGGAGGGCGCTGGAAAAGCAGCTGAGAGGATGGAAACAAAAAACAAAACAAAAAAGCCTCCCTCACAGGACTTTTGCGGGGGTTAAGTGAGGCGCTGGAGCATAATGTTTGGCCCAGAGTAGAAACGGTTTCTGAGGCTAAACGGCAAAGGAAGCCACCAAGGACTGGGTGCCCTTCTCTGTGCAACCTCGTTTTACAGAGCAGAGCGGGCTGCGTTTATTTAATCTCCACCATTAGAGAGTAGATTCACGGCGTGCGGCGGCTGCCGGGCTGCTCACGCCCCGTGGCATCCCAGCGCCTGGCACCTGTCACATGGTAGGTACTCCATCCATATATGAATGAATGAATGAACGAATGAATGACACCTTTGCCAGTCATCTTTGAAATCACCTCCGTTCATTCACCAACAGTCCCGATTTGCCCAGGACTCTGAGTGCTAAAACCTGGCCAGTCTCTAGCAAACTGCACTGTATGTGGCAGAAATGTCTAACTGAAGCCATTAAACGTTAAAATGAGTGATAAGACTGACAAATTTTAAGAAAGAAAGGGTTAAAATCAGGGCAGGGATTCGGCTGGAGGTTCCGCCCCCTCTTCGTTTTAGCCCCACCCCTTTTAGGCCGCCCTCCCCGAAACTCCTCCCCCTTTCTCTGGGAAGGTCACCTTAGGAACGGGAGAGGCCAAATGGGCATGCGCCGCGTTGACAGCTACTGCGCACGCTCGTTTTGGCTTGCTCGGCGTCCCCTCCTCCCGCCCGGAAAACCGGAAGCGGCCTCCCACTCGGTGGCTCCTACGCGGCTAGAAGGTCCGCGGTGTTCGTCTGGACGCCGGCTGAGCGCGACCTCAGGGTTAAGGGGTGGGGCTGGCGTCAGGAGTCAAGATGGCGGCGGTGATCGGACTCTCCTTGAGGCGCCGGTTTCCGGCCACAACCCTTGGTGGAGCCTGCCTACAGGTAAGCCCCGGAGCCGAGGGGAGAGAAGAGGCAGGAAAGTCACGGAGACTGCCTAGAGCTGAGGGGACCGCGGAGGGGCTAAGGGAGCGGTGGGCATGGCCACGCCCGCGGAGAGGGAGGACCTCCTCCCATCTGCGCAGTGCTTGAGTTTGGCTTGGAGCATCCCTGTCAGTTACCCGTCTGCGCCTCGCAGCAGCCTGTCAGTTAGTCAGGACGGAGGCAATTGTTTAGGGGTAAGGGAAAAAAAAGAAGCTCAAAGAAGGGACTTGAATTGCTCAAGGTCAGATGGCAAGCGAATGACTGTTTGAACAAGAATTCGAATCCACACTTTGGCGCCCCACGCCCTTTTTCTACCACCGATCTATCGTCTCTGGGGAAGAGGGAGACCTGTGTGGTGTGAGGGATGGGAACTGGGAAGCAGTGTCACTCCTCCGGGGTTCGAGGTCCAAGGTTAAGGACTCAGTGAGGAGCGACCGGCCCGGAATTGGACGTGTAAGGAAAGGACGTGTGAATTGTTGGGGACAGGGCATGGAAAGGGAGAGATGGAAGGAAATGCACCCAGCCCGCTGAAGGGTCCGGACTGCGGGGCTGCAGGAAAGACTGGGTCCCTTGAAGCAGCGTCACTCATAGTTTCACTAATATCCTCTCAGTGTTCCTGACCGTAAGGGCGCATAATAATACCGACCTCGTAGATTTGGCATGGGTGCAGAGCTTGGCGCTCTTCTTATTTATACTATTCAGTGTGCAGCGATAGATTTTCTCACGCCCCTAGTGTCGTCGAGAGACGCCGCCCTTCTATCTTCCTTCTAAATGGGAACATTTGTAAGGGGAAGGGAAATTGCCATTGCATGCTTAAGGGACTAAGGATTTACAAATCCCTTTAAAGTCTGTTTCCTCTTGTAGGCTTTTCAACAACGCTTTTAAGGTGAGCAAGCAGAACCGCTTCTTGCACTTACATTAGGATATCTCTCTGTACCTGCTGTGGCTGCATAACACATATTGCCAATGCCCTAATCCTAGCTCTCTCCAACATGCTATATGTCAACTTGGACAAGTCATCCACTCTCTCTGCATCAGTCTCTCTGGAAAGGAAAGATAGAAGAAGAGGCCAGCCTACCAGAGCCTCAAGCCAATGTCCTCTGAGCATTAAATCGGTGATTGATAATGACCTTGTTTACCAGTTCCTTTTATAGTTGCTGAGCAAACAGTTCAGCTGTGAGAGCCCCACCAATGAGAGTGAGTTCTAAAGCTTAGGACCCCCTTCCACGAATGAATTGTAGAAAAGGCCACTTTCATAGGTCAATGCTGTAATCCAGGCAAGGCTTTTGCAGGCCTCTGCCTTGTGGGAATGTACATGTATACCCACAAAAGCCATCTCAAAAGAATCTAATAATGAGCTTAGTGTGTTACCTGTGCGTCATATTCAGGTTCAGGTTCTTTATTCCTTTTATGCATATAGTCTGCACCACTGAACCACAGTTCTGCCTTTAAGTGTTTAACTGTAACATATTAACTGTTGTTTGTGTTACCTTATTTCTTTATCTAGACTCTGAACTCAGGGCAATAACTGCCTGCTTAGAGTTGTGCACCTCATTGCTCCAGTTGCTGGCAAGGCTAGGACACCTATCTGCAAATCAGAATAATATAATGCAGAGACTGATAATGTTGCCAGTATTGAAATGCAGAATTATTTTCAGGGCTATGCTAGACACTTGCCCCTCTATTTATTTTAAGAGGTAGATATTAATATGAGCTGCCCTTTTACAGAGGAGGAAATAGAATCAGAGAGGTTAAGTAATTTGCTGAAGAACACACAGCCAGTAAGTGATACAGCTTCGATTTAAATCAGTACCAACTCACACATTTCAGAAACAAGCCTGCACCTTCTGTTTTCCTTAGGCTTATCTTCATACAGACCTTTTTGTCTTTCTTCTCTTCATTTCCCTGCCTTCCTCTCCTGCCCAAATCTCTATCTGCTCTGTCTAGCTCCAAGCCTGCTCCCTAAGGAAGCCTTCCTAGAGGAACAACTAGCCATAGGCATCATCCAGAACTCGCCCTTCTCCTCAGTCCAGTTCAGTCCAAGTTGTCGATTACCTTGCTTAAATTATAAACTATGACGTTAATTTTATCCGAAATTTTCTTGGAATCTACTGTCTGTCTTGAATACTCATTGGTCTTGTAGATTAAGGTAGCAATGCTTTTGTAGGGCCCTATTCCATTGTGGATTTGTGGTATAAATTGCTGGATGTAACAAGAGGAAAAGATTATGTAGCCTGATTTTATGTTTAGAGTAACAACTTCTCTTGTTCCTTGAATCTGTTTGGGAAAAGGAATTATCTTTTTGTGATATTCTGTCTGTATTTGCATTTTCACTACTGGTATGGTAGCTAAAATGTTGGGTTTTGAAATCAAATTACCTATGTTTGAATCCTGACTCTATCCTCATCTTTGAACAATAAAATAAACAATAAAATGTTTCTCATAGAGATACCATAAAGATTAGAGATAATTTGGCTCATGCTAAGGGCTCAATGAATGAAATTTGTGTAACAAATTCCTAAAATTTTCTATTAAGGGAATTTTTTGGTAGGTCACAGGTATCATAATCCTGTGGATTAACTCATACAGACTTAAAAATGAACAGCTGTGACCTTCTCTGGTCATTTCGATTTTAGTATCTTTCATCAGCTGTTATATAAAATATGTTTTTAACTCAAAATAAATTTAAATTAGTTGTTTTGGGAAAAAAACATGTTGAGATTTATTGATTTAAGAGATTAAGTTGTGGTACATCCTTGAATTGCTTTTCTTTTTGTTTTGTTTTTTTTTTTTTTTTTGAGACAAGGTCTCCCTATGTTGCTCAGGCTGTTCTTGAACTCTTGGGCTCAAGGGATCCTCTAACCTTAGCCTCCCGAATAGCTGGGACTACAGGCCTGCACCACCGTGCCTGGCTTCCTTTTTTTTCTTGCATTGGTTTTATCTCACATCATTCATATGAGAAGACTTTTAAAATTATTCCTAAATCAGTGCTAATACAAACCTAATCCCTTTTGGAAAGATACGCATGATCGGGTCTCTTTGTAGAGTGGACGTGAAACAGATTAGAAAGAGGTGTTGAAGGGAAGACCCATTGCAGGTAACCATAGTCATCTCTGATAGGCCTTGTGGGAGTGAAACCCAACTTGATAGAGCCTAATGCCTGTTGCCCGCTGATAATACTACTAAATCATGCTTTAGAACTATGAGGTTATAGCTGAAAATTCCAGAGTCCAAGATTCTGTTTAGATGGTAAAAAACTTGAAGGAGTCATATTTTTAAAAGGCGTATTAGGCCTGGAGTGGTGGCTCACTCCTGTAATCCCAGCACTCTGGGAGGCCGAGCGGGAGGATGGTTTGAGCTCAGGAGTTCAAGACCAGCCTGACCAAGAGCGAGACCCCGTCTCTACTAAAAAAAAAAATGGAAAGAAATTAGCTGGACAACTAAAATATATACATATATAAAAAATTAGCCAGGCATGGTGGCACATGCCTGTAGTCCCAGCTACTCGGGAGGCTGACGCAGAAGGATTGCTTGAGCCTAGGAGTTTGAGGTTGCTGTGAGCTAGGCTGACACCACAGCACTCTAGCCCAGGCAAGAGAGTGAGACTCTGTCTCAAAAAAAAAAAAAAAAAAACAAGGACGTATTGTCCCACTTCCCCTACTGCCTGCCTCAGGCACAGCAGCCACTCACTCCAGAAAACAGTTTCAGTTTCTTAAAAAACTAAACATGTGGCTACCATACAACCCGGCAATTACACTCCTGGGCATTTATCCAGAGAAATGAAGACTTACGTTCCCACAGAAGCTCGTCCACAAATGCCATAGCGGTTTTATTCATAGTCTCCAAAAACTGGAAACAACGCCAATGTCCTTCAGTGGTTGCATGGTTAGACAAACTGTGGTATGTCGTACCGTGGAATACTACTCAGCCATGAAAAGAAATGAACTTATTGATGCACCCAGCAACTTGGATGGATGAAAAAAGCCAATCCCCAAAGGCTACATACTAGATGATTATATTAATATAGTGTTCTTGAAATGACAAAATTGGAGAAATGGAGAATAGATTAGTGATGCTAGGGGTTAAGCAGTAGAGGAGGGAGGGTGGAAGTG